>JASXSY010001689.1:0-129399 GCA_034509805.1 Sipha maydis
CCCGTCTTCCGCCAGCCATAAACCGGCTATAATTATCTATTAGTAAAATATTAATAATATTAATACTGTATATACCAGGTACTCGCATAACGTTTTCCCCAAACAGACGGTCGACGGTTATAATATATTATTATATAGATAGTGATAACATATGTCAATAATAATTTGGGTATTATTATTATTTCTAATTCCTGATATTCACGTACACACCAACAAATTTCGCGCGCTGTGGCCGTGGTTTATTTTTTTCTCGTCGAATTGTGGCAATCATGACACTTCATCGTACATGTCCGTCTTGAAGTCTTCACGTTAACACGTTTTTCTATTTATTATTGTGACTTGTGAGTAATGAGTATTATGCAATTTTTTTAAAATATATTTTCAATTTTGTGTACCCACCTATTGTTGTCTAGACTGGAGATATATAAAATGGTGTGGTGTGTGGTACATTTCACGTTGGACGATACTGTGGAAGTCGTTCCTGCACAATGGTATCGAAAAGAGGGAAATTGTGCTTGGCCGAAAACTTCAAATATCAAAGATATTAAAATGGCTGTTATTAATAAAACACGACCGAATAAACATGATTTCTCTTTTTATGAAGCCCGATGTTTGGCTAGTAATATCGGTAAGCATTATTTTTGCATACTATTTTTTTATACTACATACTTAATATGTGTTGTACATTTATAGGTAGTGCTTATTCACCCTCACAAAGGGGATAAGCTCAAGTCATATGGCGTATATATACTTATGACAACTTATACTTTCCTATTTACTTAGTAATATATTTTATATTTGTATAATATAATTTTGAATGCTTCTAGACAAAATTTCAAAGGCTCAAAAAAAGTGTAATATCGCAAAATGTAAATCCGACCTGTCTTCAATGGAAGATGATAAGTTAAATAAGAAAAGAAAAATTAAAAATAATTTACTCTCAGAATCTGGTAAGTTTTAACATATAATGTTTAGACTAAATAATAATACCTAGAGGGCAGGAATGGGCAACTAGCAGCCCTTGGGCCCGCATAACTTTTTGGTCTACATTTTCAATTTATTTCTTACAATTTCATACAATTTTATCTGTACTTTATATTTTTACTTCGATTGTAAAATTTAGATATACACTTATGTAGTATTGAACTGCAGCTAAATTATTAAATGTCTAAGTATATATATACCTATCTATAGACTATATCGACATTGCTAAATCTGCATTATAAATTTGAAAGACCTTATTTTTTTGCTTTCTTTACTCTAGCTTACCATATTTTAAAGTTCTATAAATTGGCCTTCTACTCTCTAGTGACTGAGTTGTTCATACCTGTATAGGGTAGATCATATTTTTTTAATTATAAATGCTATAACAATTAAATTAATTTACCTATAATATAATGTTTTACCTAGATATTAATTTATGTTAACATAGTTTTATCAAGTACCTATTTTGTTTGTAGACAGTGAACAATCTGATACACCCATGTTGAGCATAAATGCCATTCCGTGTTATGATTCAGGTAAATGATTTATTTGTTTTTAGTAAGTTGTAATTAAGCAAAATAATGTTTTAATTTATGTACCCATTTTTGTGTAAATAATAATAAATACAATTTGATTTATTTGTTAGACTCAAAACCTCGATTTAAAAAAATTCACCAAAACAAATCGTTAAGTCAAACAACAGTAGGTGGTATTCAGTGTCGATCTAATGGATGGTCTCCATTAAAGACCTCCATCATTGGTTCACCTGGTAAGAATTTAATATTAAGTATCAACTTATAAAATATTACATTTTTTTAGATTCTGAACGGAGTGAAGAATGTATTGATTTTACAATGATGTGTGTTTTTTTTTTTTTTTTTTTTTTTTTTTTTTGTGTCTGTCGACACGTTTTGGGGCAGTAAAAATGCTTCGATTGCCTTATGTAGCAACTTTTCTGAAAGGAAAGTGAATCTATTTGGTACTTTGGGGGGTCAAAAGTTAAAAATTTCCAATATTTTTTAAATGCGACGGGAAAAACCATAAAAAAATTTGGGAAAAACGGGAGTTTTTACGCAAAACCAGTTTTTGACATAATCAAATTTTTTATTTTGCTATAACTCAAAAACTAATCGATGTAAATACTTGAAATTTTCACCAAATGTTTAGATTAGCGTTCTCTATACACCATTAAATTTTCAAAGTATTTTGACTTTTATGAAGCTATTTATAGACAATTGAAATTTTCAATATTTTTAAGTATTTTTTTTTTAAATAACGATAAAATTTTTTTGGCTGCCTAGAAAATCTTGAAAATTTAATACAAGGTTTCTTATAAGTTGTTCCTTAACTGATAAAAAAAAATCTAAAATCGTAAGTCACAATTTTTTTTTATAAGTGCTCAAAGTTCCAATTTATACGAAATATGTAAAAATCACGATAATTTGCAAGTTATTTTGTAGATAAAAATTCATAAAATTTTTTCTGTTCATACTTAAGGTTCAAAATTTTAACACGAGGTTATGTATAAGCTACTCTTCAAAAATCTTTAAAAAAATTTCTACCGGAATTAGAGGAAAAAATTTTATGACTGTTTGAAATTTAAATATTTACGAAATTGCATAAAATAGCGATTTATTCTCAAACGATTTTAAATATTTTTTATAATTCAAAAAGTATAAGTCGCAGATTTTTGAAATTTCTACCAGCTGTTAAGATTGGTATTTCCTTTATGTCATATTTTTTTCAAAATATTATATTGATTTTTAAGCCACTTATAGGCATTTAAAATATTCGATTTTTTTACATTTTTTTTTTATAATCGGTGATAAAAAAAATTTGGCTCGTACAAAATACTTGAAAATTTAATAGAAGATTCCACAGAAGTAGTTCTTAAAGTCATTCAAAAATTATTAAAATCCATAGGCACAATTTTTTTTTATAAGCGTTTGAACAGCGAATATTGACAAAAAATTACATGTAAAATATAATATACTGTATAATATTCTAGACTGACAAAGATATCGGTTTTTTTTAAAATGCTCTAACTCAAAAATGAAAAACCGCAACAACTTGAAATTTTCACCAAATCTTTATATTGACGTTCTCTATACATGGTTAAGATTTCAAAGTATTTTGACATATTTTGACTTATTTATAGACAATTTATATTTTCGATTTTTGTTAAATTTTTGTTTTTAAACATCTATAAAATTTAATTGATTGAGCGAAAACTCTTGAAAATTTTATACTAGGTTTATAATAAGTTAAACTTATCGTAACGTAAAAATATTGGTGATTGGTTAACTCAATTTTTTTTTATAAGCCCTTAATTCTCAAATTTGTATAAAATGTGTAAAAATCACGATAATTTGCATGTTATTTTGTAGATAAAAATTCATAAAATTTTTTTTGTTCATACTTAAGGTTCAAAATTTTAACACTAGGTTATCTATGAGCTACTCTTCAAAAATCTTTAAAAAAATTTCTACCAGACTAAGAGGAAAAAATTGTACGACTGTTTGAAATTTAAATATTTACGAAATTGCATAAAATAGCGATTTATTCTCAGACGATTTTAAATATTTGTTATAATTCAAAAAGTATAAGTCGCAGATTTTTGAAATTTCTACCAGCTGTTAAGATTGGTATTTCTTTTATGCAATATTTTTTTCAAAATATTATATTGATTTTTAAGCCACTTATAGTCATTTAAAATATTCGATTTTTTTACATTTTATTTTTATAATCGGTGATAAAAAAAATTTGGCTTCTACAAAATACTTGAAAATTTAATCGAAGATTCCACAGAAGTAGTTCTTAATGTCATTCAAAAATTATTAAAATCCATAGGCACAATTTTTTTTTATAAGCGTTTGAACATCGAATATTGACATAAAATTACATGTAAAATATAATATAATGTAGAATGTTCTAGACTGACAAATGATATCGGTTTTTTTAAAATGCCCTAACTCAAAAACGAAAAACCGCAACAACTTGAAATTATCATTATATCCTTATATTGACGTTTTCTATACATGGTTAAAATTTCAAAGTATTTTGACTTATTTATAGACAATTTAAATTTTCGGTTTTTCTAAATTTTTCGTTTAAAAATAAAATATACTTATATAATATTTATAAATAACATTGTATTATATTCTAGACTAACATATGAACTCCGTTCAGAATCGTTATTCGTATACAATGATATCTATCATTGCATTCAAATTTAACAAATCCATTATAATAATGACCTATCCTATAAGCGAGGTGCACTCCACCCCTAACTGTACAGCAGAGCGAGGCCCATCCGGTTCTTTTTTTTTTTATATCTGTAATATCTATTACCTATTTACTTAAAAGATTTTAAAAACTATTATATTTAACAGTAGTAAAGATGTCTTAGTCTAATATATTTTCAGAAACAAAATCGATCATTATGTGCGATGCAAGGACTATAATTTCTCCCTCGATTTCTCCTTTAAAACTTTCCGATAAGAGATCATCATTATTTTCTGGTAATTTTAGATATGTTTTCAATTAGTTATGATATTTTTATATAGTTATTATAATAAAGTTATGTTTTGTTTCATATTAGAAAAAATGTCTCCAAATAACCAAAATGTAAATCTGCTTGGATCGTCTCCATCTGCAATAAGTATGTATATCATTCATGATTTTCTACTATTTTATCATAAACCTAATATCTCAATTTAATTTTCAAGGTATAAAAAGATGTTTATTTTCTGATATCAAAAGCACTACAGAAGCAACTTCTGGTCAGTTAATAATTTTAATTATTTATAAATAATTTCTTTCAATTTTAATATTTTTCATTTCTGTTAACAGTAATAAAAAAATTGGACAAAAGATCTACAAATAATTCAAATTCAAAAATGTCAAAAAAAGGTAATTGTAATTTATGTGTTTATAAATATTTTGATATTAAGTATTTTATTATACCTACTATTACAAAATGTTGTTTTAGTTTTTCTTTTTAATGTATGCATGCAAAACCAATGCAAATTATTTAAAAGAATCTCATATATTTAAGCTATATTTAAATTATATATTTTTTATAGAATCATATAAAAATAATTAAATGTATTATTTGTTTCATCTTTAATATATTGGAATTAATTTTTATTAATTATATAGATATTATATAGATATCAACCATCTATTATATAGATATCAACAGTTAAACATAATATAGTTTATTCATCTATTACTTTTTTAATTTTTTTTTATCAAATCATTATTGTTAATCAATAAATGTACTTAAAATACATTGGTTCTATTTATATACCAAATTTATTCATTGTAAATTTTATTAAAATTTTGATTGTTACAGATGATCAGTTTAAAGATACAGTTTTACATAGCTTAATTATTTTAAAACACTGCATTAGAAATTTGGATGAAAAAATGGATTTGTTAATTGAAAAAAGTTCAAGAAGTACAGAAAATTCAAATACAAATACAAATGATGATGATATTATAGATTACACTAACCTAAATTGTCTTTTCCCAATTCAAGATCTAAGTACTCTAAATGATATCGAGGAACAATTGGTATCGAATAAAGAATATTACAAATTGTTGGTAAGTTTTTTTTATTTTATGATTTTCATAGTAATTTTTATAATATATTTTTAAATATATTGTTTTTTTAGACAAAAAAACTAATTGGACTTGGTGGGAAAACAGTACAAATATACATTAGAAGAGTGATGCAGTTGTTGTTCTCTGATGAACTTTTAAAGTTATATTCGTTCAATGGTCGAGGGAACAAAAAAAAATGTTTTTCTAACCTTATGATATCAAAACTAATATTTGGTAATTGTAATAATTCTTAATTAATTAGTTCGACAAATATTTAGCTAAGCCCCCCTAGCCATTACTTAATTGCGCCTATATTTAAACACCTTTAATAAAATTATTGTAAAAACCTTATTGAAAATTAATTAACATTTATTTTGTTCATATATTATTATTATAAAAATATTAAATAATATTTTGTTCATTTTTTTTCCTTTTATTCCTAGGTTCTGTAAAAATGTTAAACAAATTCAACTATGATAATGCTACTGACGATGCTGAAAAGTATATTAAAAATGCTCTTATTCAGGCTCCATTCAACATTAAAAAAAAATTGTCCAAATGTCCAACTACAAAAGATGATTAATTAAATATGTATACTGTATTTAATAGATCCAAAGAAATTTTTAATAATATATAAAAGATATTAATGAGTTTATTTATTTGTTATTTTTACTCCCTACAATCCCTAGAATTTTTTATTAAATATAAACCAATCTGGGATTATTTCCAATTGTATGTAACTAAAATTGCAGGTAATTTGTTAGTTATATTATGCAATTCATTCCAGTTTTGTCTCAACATTTATTAGCTATGTGTTTCAGGTAGTATAATGGATTTTGGGTAAGAATATTATAAAATTTAAAGTAAAAAAATTAAAAAATAAATGTCTAAAAGGAATGAATTATCTCCCAATATATGAGTTTATATATATATATATATATACACCATTCTAGTAAATGTACCTGAATGTTTAATTATTTGTTTTAGATCATATTAAGGTTTGATTTATTTTGATGAAGATTTATGTAATAATTAATTAATACATTTTATCGTTTATTTAAAGATTTAGTAAGCATTATATTTTTAATACTAAATCAACATTTAATGTTAAACGTTCCTTGAATATACGATTCCATTTCATTTCACCTTTATACAACATTCGGTAAAGATTAATACACATCTAATTCATCTAAAATTAACATTTAAATAATGATCAACATTAAGAAATGTATCTTTATATAACTTTGATTAAATGTTGACATGCTATGTGGGTTTGAGCTTTAAGGGCTTATAAAAAAAATTTGAGTGAATCGATCACCGATATTTTTTAGTTACGATAATTTTAACTTATTATAAACCTTGTATTAAATTTTCAAGAGTTTTCGGTCTGCCAATTAAATTTTATAGATGTTTAAAAACAAAAATTTTACAAAAATCGAAAATTTAAATTGTCTATAAATAAGTCAAAATATGTCAAAATATTTTGAAATCTTAACCATGTATAGAAAACGTCAATATAAAGATTTGGTGATAATTTCAAGTTGTTGTGGTTTTTCGTTTTTGAATTAGAGCATTTTAAAAAAACCGATATCTTTGTCAGTCTAGAATATTATACATTATATTATATTTTACATGTAATTTTATGTCAATATTCGCTGTTCAAACGCTTATAAAAAAAAATTGTGCCTATGGATTTTAATAATTTTTGAATGACTTTAAGAACTATTTCTGTGGAATCTTCTATTAAATTTTCAAGTATTTTGTACGAGCCAAATTTTTTTTATCACCGATTATAAAAAAAAAATGTAAAAAAATCGAATATTTTAAATGCCTATAAGTGGCTTAAAAATCAATATAATATTTTGAAAAAAATATGACATAAAGGAAATACCAATCTTAACAGCTGGTAGAAATTTTAAAAATCTGCGACTTATACTTTTTGAATTATAACAAATATTTAAAATCGTTTGAGAATAAATCACTATTTTATGCAATTTCGTAAATATTTAAATTTCAAACAGTCATAAAATTTTTTCCTCAAATTCCGGTAGAAATTTTTTTAAAGATTTTTGAAGAGTAGCTTATAGATAACTTAGTGTTAAAATTTTGAACCTAAAGTATGAACAGAAAAAATTTTATGAATTTTTATCTCCAAATAACTTGCAAATTATCGTTATTTTTACACATTTTATACAAATTTGAGCATTAAGGGCTTATAAAAAAAATTTGAGTTAACCGATCACCGATATTTTTTAGTTACGATAAGTTTAACTTATTATAAACCTAGTATTAAATTTTCAAGAGTTTTCGCTCAACCAATTAAATTTTATAGATGTTTAAAAACAAAAATTTTACAAAAATTGAAAATTTAAATTGTCTATAAATAAGTCAAAATATGTCAAAATACTTTGAAAACTTAACCATGTATAGAAAACGTCAATATAAAGATTTGGTGATAATTTCAAGTGGTTGCGGTTTTTCGTTTTTGAGTTAGAGCATTTTAAAAAAAAACGGTATCTTTGTCAGTCTAGAATATTATACATTATATTATATTTTACATGTAATTTTATGTCAATATTCGCTGTTCAAACGCTTATAAAAAAAAATTGTATCGCTATTTTATGCAATTTCGTAAATATTTAAATTTCAAACAGTCATAAAATTTTTTCCTCTAATTCCGGTATAAATTTTTTTAAAGATTTTTGAAGAGTAGCTTATAGATAACCTAGTGTTAAAATGTTGAACCTTAAGTATGAACAGAAAAAATTTTATGAATTTTTATCTACAAAATAACTTGCAAATTATCGTGATTTTTACATATTTCGTATAAATTGGAACTTTGAGCACTTATAAAAAAAAATTGTGACTTACGATTTTAGATTTTTTTTTATCAGTTAAGGAACAACTTATAAGAAACCTTGTATTAAATTTTCAAGATTTTCTGGGCAGCCAAAAAAATTTTATCGTTATTTAAAAAAAAAATACTTAAAATAATTGAAAATTTCAATTGTCTATAAATAGCTCAATAAAAGTCAAAATACTTTGAAAATTTAATGGTTTATAGAGAACGCTAATCTAAACATTTTGTGAAAATTTCAAGTATTTACATCGATTAGTTTTTGAGTTATAGCAAAATAAAAAATTTGATTATGTCGAAAACTGGTTTTGCGTAAAAACTCCCGTTTTTCCCAAATTTTTTTATGGTTTTTCTCGTCGCATTTAAAAAATATTGGAAATTTA
Source organism: Sipha maydis (assembly GCA_034509805.1). NCBI lineage: Eukaryota > Metazoa > Arthropoda > Insecta > Hemiptera > Aphididae > Sipha > Sipha maydis. Next base: position 8,833 of record JASXSY010001689.1, read on the forward strand.
CACACAGTACCAAATAGATTCACTTTCCTTTCAGAAAAGTTGCTACATAAGGCAATCGAAGCATTTTTACTGCCCCAAAACGTGTCGACAGACACAAAAAAAAAAAAAAAAAAAAAAAAAAAAAAAAACACACATCATTGTAAAATCAATACATTCTTCACTCCGTTCAGAATCTAAAAATAGGAATCAACATATTTATGACATTGCCTTGTATTACTATATCATTTAGTTGGTACATTTGTTTTATTTTTTAGGAAAGAAAAAAACATGAACCCAAATGTTAAAATTTTTATTAATTAAAATTTCTATAATTCGCTTTTCGCGCCTTTTGTTGTGTAAAATCTTCAATTATGTTATCGTAATTGACTGTTCTCGCCGTTTTACTTTCGATAGCCAAAATAGAAAGACCGTTTAATCTTTTCTGACCCATGGTGGCCCTGTAATGATTTTTTATTTGAGCTAGAATAGTGAATGAGCGATCGGCACTCGCTATCGTTACAGGCAACGTTAGGAAAATTCGTAAGACGATACAAACATTCGGAAACAAATTATTTAATTTGAGGCTCTTCAATTTATTCAAGAGAGCGAATGGCACTAAAGGTTGTTCAATATTCGAAGAATGAATCGATTTCAAAACGATTTCATCTATAAGTTCAATAGAAACATCTTCCGGACCCTTCCGGGCCCTTGAGGATGCCCAGGCCCCGGGGACAAATAACCGAGTGCCCCCCCTCTAGTTGGGACTGAATGCCTATAGTGCCTATGCGCTAATACGGCCCTGGCTGTTACATAAGATTTTTCATTTTGGGATTTGACATGATAGGATTTTATTTAATTTTAAAATTATTAATATACATAATTTAAAAAAAAGAAAGTTAAACATTTATACCATATTCTTTTATAACGAAATTTTTACAAATTTACAGTAGATTTATTGATAATTTCTTGCAACGAAAATAATTTGTACTCGTATCTCGATTACGATTATTACGCAGAATATATATTAAAGATTATATAAAATTATGGTTTCAATAAATATTAATTTAAGTATTACAAATATTTTGCTATCAACGTATCATATTTTAGTAGATTGCTCCTAATTTTATCAAACTATCTTTTCATCTGAAAAAAAAACAAATTTCCATATATATATATACACATATAAAGCCTTGGGCACAGATTATATAAAATTTTAATATCACTAGATCACGTTTACCTATTTGAAAAAATACCGTATCTTTATAAAAATTAAAAAATATGAGGAAAATGTGCAAACATTTTAAAATTAAATTTATTTTATACAAAACTCGAATCCAGTTCCTTAGTTTATATCAACTTAAACTCATTTATATTTATGTATAAATGTTTAACTAACCTATAGTTTTAAACAAAGTATGTGTTTATATTCCTGCTCAATGTAAGTTATACGTCTTACTTATATCTTATCTTAAATAATTAAAAAAATATTCAATGAGGATGGTATGCGGTGTAGATTGTGGTCGATTAATAATTCAATTCACGCGTAATATTGTAATTACTTAGAACATAATAATTTGTAGGTCATACACGGAGATTTTATACAAAGATTATGAACAAATAGAACAAAAAAAAAATTCTTAAGATATTTTTTTTAAAAATATGTTGCCACCTTAAGGTCACTCCTATATTAAATCAAAAATATGGGAATTAGTCATAGTAAAATATAAGCCAAATTGTTGTGGTATTGATTTATAACAAATATAAATTATTGGACTAAGTGTAGAATATTAATATTTAATAATTAATATAAAAATATTCTGTGGATCAAGCTTCTGGAGTGCTAGTCTATAGATTATAGAATAATTATAACTATATTATCTTTAGCTATAACCAGTGCCGGTCCTATGAAGGAGCGAGTAGTGCGATCGTACTGGACCCTATATATAAACCGAAACATACGTAAAAACTATAAGTAGTAATACACCTCAGCTTCGACAGCGAAACCAATTTTAAAATATGAGTACATACAGGAATAAAAAAAAAAATACAATAAAGGAGAGATTTCACGTCATGAATTTATTAAAAGGGTGTGCTATAAAAACAAACGTAATTAAATGTGGAAATAAAAATGTATTTATGTATTATAAATAACGTAACTTTTGATAGATATTTTTTCTTAAAAAAAGTTAGCAATTGTTTAGTTAAATTGTATACTTATTAAAATATAAAATTAAAGTACTTTATTAAAATCACAAGCGCAATTTTGGGGGTGCTTGATGGTGCTTAGTACCTCCAAATTTTTTTAGTAACTTTATCGAATTTTTATAATTTATAACAATGTTTTTTATTATTTGTTGACCTACAATTCTATTTTAGTGTACCTTTATAATTAATTTTATATTTTACATATATATATATATATATATATATATATATATATATGTTTGACAATCATATATATGCAATTCCGTCCTTTCTGCCAATAACGCCCTAGGGCAACAACATTTGCCGCCCCCTCCAATCCCCCAATATTGTTGTTGTAAAATGAACTTCACAATTTTAGCATATAATTTATTTCATTCTTTTAATATGTTTAATATTTAATAATTAAGATACATTTTTATTTATTGTTATTATTATTAATCATATTTTAGTCATATTTTTAGATTCTGAACGGAGTGATGGAATCTATTGGTTTTACAATGATGTGTGTTTTTTTTTAAATTTTTTTTTTATTTTTTGTTTTATTTTAATTTTTTATTTAATTTTTTTATCTTAGTGTCTGACGACACATTTTTTGGCAGTAAAAATGCTTCGATTTGCTTATGTTTCTCTATACATGGTTAAGGTTTCAAAGTATTTTGACATATTTTGACTTATTTATAGACAATTTAAATTTTCGACTTTTGTAAAATTTTTGTTTTTAAACATCTATAAAATTTAATTGGTTGAGCGAAAACTCTTGAAAATTTAATACTAGGTTTATCATAAGTTAAACTTATCGTAACTAAAAAATATCGGTGATCGGTTAACTCAAATTTTTTTTATAAGCCCTTAATGCTCAAATTTGTATAAAATGTGTAAAAATAACGATAATTTGCAAGTTATTTGGAGATAAAAATTCTATGACTGTTTGAAATTTAAATATTTACGAAATTGCATAAAATAGCGATTTATTCTCAAACGATTTTAAATATCTTTTATAATTCAAAAAGTATAAGTCGCAGATTTTTAAAATTTCTACCAGCTGTTAAGATTGGTATTTCCTTTATGTCATATTTTTTTCAAAATATTATATTGATTTTTAAGCCACTTATAGGCATTTAAAATATTCGATTTTTTTACATTTTTTTTTTATAATCGGTGATAAAAAAAATTTGGCTCGTACAAAATACTTGAAAATTTAATAGAAGATTCCACAGAAAAAGTTCTTAAAGTCATAAAAAAATTATTAAAATCCATAGGCACAATTTTTTTTTATAAGCGTTTGAACTGCGAATATTGACATAAAATTACACGTAAAATATAATATAATGTATAATATTCTAGACTGACAAATGATATCGGTTTTTTTAAAATGCTCTAATTCAAAAACGAAAAACCGCAACATCTTGAAATATTCACCAAATCTTTATATTGACTTTTTCAAAGTATTTTGATGTATTTTGACTTATTTATAGACAATTTAAATTTTCGATTTTACTAAATTTTTCGTTTCAAAATAAAATATACTTATTACAATATTTATAAATAACATTGTATTATATTCTAGACAAACATATCATCTCCGTTCAGAATCGTTTTTCGTATACAATGATACCTATCATTGAATTCATATTTAACAAATCCATTATAATGACCTATCCTATGAAGAGTCGCACTTCACCCCCAAGTGTACAGCAGAGCGAGGCTCATCCGGTTATTTTTTTTATTTTTTTTTACATAAAACTATTTAGTTTAAAACTTTTAATAAAACCAGTGCACGATAATATTAGGGTTTTTGACTATGAAAAGTTGAACTACGGGCAAATCATAGAGAAAACAAATTATTAAATACTTATCATTTTTATTATTATTGGACCCGGATCACACTATGTATTTTATCGGTTGTATACGTTTCCGCAAATCGGTCTAGTCTGACCCCGATAACGCGTTTTATATTATATTATAATAGATGTTGGGGATTTTATCTGTGTATAATGTTATTCGTGACGAATGAGTGACACACAACGTGCGGTCCTATTTTGATTTTATATTTGGTAGTTAGGTAGTTAATACTTACGGTTACGAGTAATACAGTGAAATGGAGCCATTATAAAAAAAAAATAAAGACTTAATTCTAATTCTAATATAACTTTAGTTTATTTAAAAATAGGTTGAATTAAGTTTAAGTATTTCATACCTTCTAATTTATAAGTTATTTCATTATGATATGACACCCCCTCTAAAAAAAATTGTAAATACGCATGTATATACGTACATACGCACACAGACATAAATATTAGATATTAAAGTCGGTCGTCGTCTGTCGATCACTCTTTTCTTCCTGTCACGGTCGTCAAGCAATACATTCGTAAAAACCCCCTTTTATTATTATTATAATAGGTAAAACTATTCTGTGGTAAAATGTTAAAAAATAATCGATATAGTGAAAAATATGTAATTGATTCAATCAAATCCAAGTTTTAATTTAGTGTTCTTTGACTACTTATTACACAAAAAGGTAGGAATGTTTAATACCAAATTAAATACAAAAGTTTAAAAATTTTCTATTCAATGAGAAATACGATAAAATATTATGCGAAATTTCTCCATTTTAAAATGGTAGAAGAAAAAGAAATCATCGCATAATTATTGAATATTTTTATTTTAAACACATGCATTACAAAATTTGAAACCAAAAAAATATTTATGTAAAACAAATTATGTCTTATGCAATTCAAAGCGTCTCATCAACTATATGCTGCAACAAATAAATTATTAACATAATGAACATTTTTTGATTAAATAATATTATTTATTTAAAACATGATACAAATCTAATACATTACCAAACATTATAAGGGATTCTATAGAATGCCTAGGATTTATATACAATGCCTATATGCCTACATGTACGAGTATATCTATTCAACTCATTGCTAGTAACATAAATACATAGTGTTAAAAAGTTATGTACACAGGGCAGTCGTTAGGAGAGGGGGCAATAGAAAAATTTTGCCCAAAGTCCCAGTCTAGGAAAATTTAAAGAGGTTTCATTAAAGTCCAGATTGATTAGAATAGTCGACGTTATCAATTAGAGATTTTTGATATTAATATATATATATATATATTATTTTTCTTTCTTCTTCTTCTTCTACTTCGCCTTCCTCCCAACTATTTGGGGTCGGCCACCCTTGTCACCTCCACTTTACTCGGTCAATCACACCTCCTCTGCACACACCGACAGCTCTCATGTCATTCTCCAAAGTCTCCAACCATCTCTTTTTTGGTCTTCCTCTTCCTCTTTTCCCTTCAACGTCCATCTTCATAACCACTCTTACTGCATTCGTTTCCTCTCGCCTCATCACATGCCCAAACCATCTCAGCCTATTTTCTCTCATCTTGTCCACAATTGGCGCTACACAAACACTACCTCTCACGTATTCATTCCTTATTCTATCTTCTCTTGTCACTCCACTCAACCATCTTAGCATTCTCATTTCCGCGACACTCATACTTTGTTCTATTCTCCTGTTAACCGCCCAACACTCTGAACCATACAGCATAGTTGGTCTCACTACACTTTTATAAAATTTACCTTTCAGCCTAATTGGAATTCTCTTATCGCATAACACGCCCGATGCTTCTCTCCATTTCATCCACCCGCATTTAATCCTATGTTTTACATCAATGTCAAAGCCCCCGTCCTTTTGAACAAAAGATCCTAAATATTTAAAGCTCTCAACTTCACCTATCACATCACCATCTATTGTCAGTTGTCTCCTCATTCCTTCAACTTCTTGGTCTCTTTGTCCAAAATCATACTCAATATACTCAGTTTTATTTCTACTAATTCTCAATCCCTTTTCTTCGAGGGCTAACCTCCACTCATTTAACCTATTATTGACAACTTCTAGGTTTTCTCCTATCAGAACTATATCATCCGCAAACATCATACACCATGGTATCTCACCCTGTATCTCCTTTGAAACCTCATCCATTACCACTGAGAACAGGTAGGGGCTTAGAGCTGACCCCTGGTGCACACCTACTCCTATACTGAAACCTTCTGATACTCCACACCGACTCTTGACACTAGTACTCGACCCTTCATACATATCCTGGATCAAATTAACATACATTTTTGGGACATTTTTTCTCATCAATGCCCACCTTAAAACTTCCCTTGGCACCCTGTCATACGCCTTTTCTAAATCTAAAACACCATGCATAGTTTTTTATTCTTTTCTCTGTACTTCTCTACTAATTGCCTAACACAAAATAATGGCTCCATTGTCGATTTTCCTGGCATAAAACCAAACTGGTTTTCTGATATCGACGTATTATTTTTCTTTATGAAATATTAATAAATTTAATTAAATAAAATCAACTGAAATGAGTGCCTCTATCAGATGACAATTTCTTTAAGGATTCCCACTGTAAATTTATTTGTATCACAAATTGTACTGTTGATTTGGCTGTAGCTAATTCAACTATTTTGGTAATATGTACCTATTTAGTGTTACTATTAAACATGTGACTAATACATATTTTGTTTTTATTGCTGGGTGTGAATCGCCCCAAATATTAATCTGTCTATTGGTTTATTAGATATTATTGGTTATTATGGGATTGATTGTAATTGCCCAAATGGTTTACCCAGTAATTTTTTTATTAATTTGGCATTGATGATACGATTTTATTAAGTGAGTCGTATTTTCAAATAAGGTTATCTTGTAATATTTATTTTTAATTTATGAGTCATCCATAAAATACCAGTGAGACCATCAATGTGCGGTTCGTGGTAGGATTTTAATATTTCATCAACTAATTTAATTGGTAAAATTATTGTGTTCAATTGAATTTGGATATTTAAAGTGTTTGTGATATAATATATCAATTATTATACTCGTGTAGCGGGTGTGTGTCCGAGATTATGACTAACAATCTCGGACCGCCTGGTTGGCAGAATTTTTATTGGGACACCCGTAGGTTTCTGCCATGTCCCGGGGAGGGGGGATGGCAGTCTCTCTCCAAAGGCAGTTGTTTCCTGTCCAAGTAGAGAGACTGCCCGTGGCCGGGTTCGAACCAGCGACGGTACGTATCGTAGCCGACGCCTTAGTCCACTCGGCCACTCCGTCCCCCACTCAATATATCAATGATAATTAATAATTGTCTCGATTTTTGTTGAATATTTTTATTTACTCTATCTTTTCCACTAATACCATTTATTATATCAATACATAATTTGTCTTTGGATTGTAATGTTTTAGTATCATATTTAGTTATTTTATTGATATCATTACAGTCATTGAAATTTGTATTTACTGCGTCTCTTGATAGAGCATCTGCTACTTTATTTTTTTTATCCTTTTTATATTGTACTTCAAAAGTAAAATCTAATAATTTTAATGTTAACCTTGCTATTCTAGCTTATGGTATTTAAATTTTTTTTAAGTATTGAAGGCTTATGTTATCATAAAATATAATGAATTATTTACCTCTTAAATCTTCTCGGAAATAAGTTATACCGGCACATAACCCTAATAAAATAAAATATAAAGAAGTTATTAAAAATAACTAAAGATATTATTTTTATCTTGTTGTGTTGACCGGTTATTGAGGCATCTACTGTTAAACATTTAGTAGGCAGGGCCGTATTTAAAATTTTTACGTCCTGGGTCAACCATATTTCTACGTCCCCCTTCTCCCCACTAAAAAATAGGTCTACCTTTTTGATATCTCTTAACAAATTATGGCCATAGCATAGTACAATAAATTCTTTCAAAAAAAAAAAAAATTATTTATTAATACAAATAGATACAATGTTAGTATATTACACCAGGCAACATCGGTGCCCGGCCGCCTCCCTTAAATATATCAATATTTGGCCGATCGGGGCAAAATTTCCCCATTGCTTCTCCCCCCCCCCCCCCTCGGTCTTGATAGTAGACACATGCTTGTCATCATTGAAGCAAATAGGTAAAAGATCAGAAGTTAACAACTGTTTTAATTTATTAAATACGAGTTCATGGTCTTCATATCATTCAACTGTTTTTTTGTTTCCCATAATTAATTTGATAAGTGGATGTGATATTTTAGCGAAATAATTTAATTGTTTCCAGTAGCATAACCAGGAAAATATTTGGGGCGGGATTTTAAATTTTGTACATAAGTTACCAACTTTTTAATTTTAATAAGTCGAATATCATAAGATGAAATACAAAATGTGTTAATATTTAGTTTATTCTTCTCTTCTTCTTCTACTTCGCCTTCCTTAAATATTTAGTTTATTGAAACTGTGAAAATTTTATTATGGTGACATGATATAACATTATACTTAAGACTTAAAATTATTGTATATCTTACACAATGAGAGAGATATTTTGATGGGTTTTTAACCCATTAACCCCCCCCCCCCCCCCTGATTACTCCGATGTGTATTTCCTCTAATAGGAGCATATACTTTTATAACATATATAATATTTTTAATTTTGGGTTTTTTTATAAACTGTTATTATAACTATAATTTTATTTGATGGCTTCATGTCGTCTACATAATGATATATAAGGATACCGGATGTAAGGTGTCTAAATAATTTAATTCAATGAGAAATTAATTTTTTTCCTAATTATGAATGCTTATTTTAAATTATTTATATCTTGATCAGTCTTTACCATAAGACGGTAAATTGGTTATATAAATTATTAGTTATTAATTATTAGTTTATTGTTAGTTATTAGTTATTAGTTATTTATAATTTTTTTTTTTTATAATGATAAAGCCGAAAAATACCGAATGGCATAAAACTCAATGAAATAAATAGTAAGAATAAAAAAATAAAAATAAATCATCATATATATATATATATATACATATATTTCTATCAAATCTCTGTACACCGGCCAAGGCAAAATTATTCAATAATCATAATAATAATAATAATAAAATAGTAACCATCGCATATGAGAACACATGCAAATATTTTACTCGTCGTGGACGTAATTTATTTCACAGTGGAGCACGTGAATTAAAAATAAAATTCTGATATTTTAGTAATCACATGTGTGTACAGGGATTTAAATAAGTATATCTCTGGCAAAAGTGGTTAAAAGAAAAATACAAATTAAATCACACAAATACGCAAAAAGAAAGATGAAAAACTAAAAAAATCACGAAATCAATATTTAAGACTTCAACCAGTAGCAATTTCGGGTCAATGAGCGCGTCTCGATGTACACCATCCCACAGATTTGCTAATCAGATGGCGAGCAGCGGTCGTAGTGAATATGTGATCATGTATGGTCTCTCACGCGTTAAATAACAATTAAAATATAATAGTAATAATAATAAAATACGAGGGTCTATTGTTTGACATCTTACAAATTCTTTCAGTTATTTTTTAAAAACAGTTTCATTATTTTTATATTCTTGTGGCAATCTTGTGAAAGTCATAAGATCGTGAACGAATTTGAACGCTTATTTGTATTGATCTTCTAATTTAATCTGTAATTGAAAAATTCGCTATTTAAATCTAGAAATAAAAAGTATTGTGAGCCCATCGGCAGAAATCGGGGGGGCTTGAGGGGGGCTTAGCCCTCCCCCCAAATCCCACCAAGCCCCCAAACATTCTTGCAAACATAACAATTTTGTAGTTTTATTTTCTTATATTATATTCAAAATTTGTTTAGGATCATTTTTGAGGCGGTGTGGGGGACATAGCCCCCACGGCTTTGGTTTATGAGAAAAATCGTAGCTCCCCAACTTTTTCTATGGATTTCCGCTTATGTGTGAGCCACATAGGGCTCTAAATATAAATGTATCATTCTAGATAAGGAGTATTGGTTTGTTTCAACCCTATCATCTAGTTATTTATATGATAACGTATATGAACTCTTTTCTTTCTTTTAACTAAAATGGTGGGTATTGTATATTTTGAAATTATTGTGTTAACTATGTCCGTTTTTATAAGTTTATCTAATTGTGATTTTAATTCATATTTTTATTGAGGTCCTATTCTATGTAACGCATTAAATTTTGGGTTAGTATAATTGGGTTTCATTGATTTTATTATATAGATTTACATTAGCAGAGTTTTACTTTGGAGGTGAGGTGTCAGTGGTAAATAAATGAATAAATTGTTTTAATAAATTAAGTGTTTTATTATGTTGTATTTTAGTTATGTCTCAAGTTATGTTAATAAGCATACTTTCTTTATCATAAATTATTTGCTTTACGTTTTTTATACTTTATAGATTTAAAGAATTATTAAAGGATATGTAGTTTTAATTACTAACTGTAGTAATTTATTTTTTGTTATTAATATGGTCTTTGTTGATTTGATCATAAGAATTATATTTTAAGCTTTCAAATTTTGTTTTAGAAAATTTTTTTATGAAGATTAATTATTGTCGTTAATCTTATCAATCGTGACATTTTTGTTAGTATTCTTTTTAAAATTATTTTCCAACAAAATACAGATAAGAAGTGAATAAATTCAAATATTTTTTCAAAATTAAAATTTAATTTTGAAAATATATTTGTTTTCTTTCGCTAATTGTTCTAAATGCATCAAAAAAATTACCTACTTTCAACAGCCTTAATGTTATATCAATATTTGATTCATTTTATAAAAATTAAGTACAGAGAATAAACCAGAAAAGTCACTTTATTCCAAAATGGCAATTTTGGTATCAAATAATTTGTATTGACGTATTCTATCTTTCAAGAAGTCAAATTTGGAAAAAAAACCGATTAGTTGAGAGGTATGACCGCCGGAAGTTTTGGTATACAGGAAAAAAATCAAGCAAGTAATTTCATACAGGGAAAGAATCAGAAAAGTGTTTCATTAAGTACTCGTGATATTATACTGATATAGCTCATTTTAGATTATTGTTGTGTACGGATAAATGTGTCTTTAAATTTATATCATATACATTTTACTATTTTTTTTTTTTTTTGAGTTAGTGTTTTCTATTAACAATTATTTATTTATTATGTCAATATCTTCAGACCAGATCAGAGGCGGATTTATCTTTTTTACGGCCATAGGCACAAAAAAATTTGCCGTCCCTATAATAGGTGAACAAATTACAATACCCCTCCAAAATACCTATTCTAAATTAGGGATGGGCATGAAATCCGAATATCTGAATTATCCGGGTATCCGGATATTCAAATCCAGATTTGAATCAAATTCCTATCAGGATTTACCGAAGAATCCGGATTTATGAATTTGTTTTTAATATAACTTATAATTATTTTTAATTTCTAGTAAAATAAATTATTTTATTTTATTGTAAGAACAAATTAATATTATATTTTATAAATTTCAATTTACTGATCATGATTTTTAGTTTTTATTTAATTATTTATTATTTTATTATTGATAGTAATGAGAGCAATAGCGATAATGAACAGATAGCTTCAACTTTCATTTCTTCTCAGTCAAATTCTTCATCATCAATCGGTCGCCCTTTGAAACGTAAAAAGTAGTACCATAACACTAACAATAATAAGAGAAATGCAAAACCGTTAGACAAAAAACAGATAAAACTTATACGCAAAGTATTTGTAAAATGATTATTACTGATATGTTACCATTTAGTACGGTGGAAAATGAAGGTTTTCGATCATTAATTTCAACATTTGAGCCACTTTATACTGTTCCATCACAGAAAAGCATTACTACACGCATCGAAAAAATGTATATAGATAAATCACACACTATCAAATATACAATCGAAAACATTAAATATATTTCGTTAACAACTGATGGTTGGACATCAACTGCAACTGATTCATATTTAACATATACTGCTCATTATTTTGATGATAATTGGAAATTGTGTAGTGTAACTCTTTCAATAAAAGAAATAGAAGAAAGTCATACAGCTGAAAATTTAAAAGACTGTATTATGAATGTTATTGAGTCTTGCAATTTAAATGGTATGATAACAGGAATTAGTCATGATAATGCTGCAAATATTACAAATGCTATAAAACTATTTTATGATCAAGACATTTATTCAAATCGTTGTGCTGCTCATACATTACAGTTGGCTGTAAAAAAAATTTTAGATTTAAATACATGTCGTCCGTTATTAAAAACCGCGTCAAAAATTGTTGCTAGTTTTCGACAATCTTCTAAAAGAACATATGCCTTAGAAAATTATTTAGTTCAAAAAGGGAACAAAAAACATAATCTTATACAAAGTTGCCCTACACGTTGGAATTCAACTTTAGATATGTTAGAACGATTGTTGGAACTTCGTTCAGCTATAGTTGTTATGATGTCTGATCGAACATATTTTAATAGTAAAACGGCAAAAGATCAAGAATTACTCAAAGAAGACTGGGAAAAAATAGAAATACTTACTACATTATTGAAACCTTAAAAAATAGCAACAACAGTTTTATGTGCTGATCAAAATATTACTATATCAATGGTTAGTTGATTAAAAATGATAAGTATAATTAATATTAAACAATAGTTATTAATTTATAAGTATCATAACTTTTTTGTGTTTATTTTCAGGTTGTGTATTATAATTAATTGTTAAAAGTCTAAATGTAAAACACTTTAAACCCAACAATCAAGATTGTAGATTTTCAACTCATTTTAAGGAGACTATTATTCACGAGTTATCAAAACGTTTTTTTATTCAAACTGATGTTAACAATGATTGTGAAAGAGAAATTAGTATTACTCAAATGGCCAGCATACTTGATCCTAGATATAAAAATATGTTATTTGAATCTTTTGAAAATATGAAAAATCTAATTAAAGATAAAGTACGTTCAAAAATGGTTTTATTGGGCAGAAATATGGATGTACATATACCAACAGAAAAACGCACAGCACTTGATGAATTCTTTAAAGAAGCGCCAAATTATTATACACACGAGTTCTCAAAGTATATGGCAGAAATGCAAATAAATCATAATGCAGATCCATGTATATGGTGGAAAGATCATGAAAACATTTTCTCAACGTTGGCCATACTAGCTAAACAAATATTATGTATACCAGCATCTTCAACTTCATCAGAAAGAGTGTTTTCGACCGCCGGTTTTTTTCATACGGGCCACTTTAAGTGTCATCACAGAAAAGACACAGTGACGCCACATGAACTATATAGTTTTCACACGATAACCACACGATAGCCACACGGTAGCTACAAATTAATTTATGTGTGATGCCAAAAGTTTCCTGCATGCAGTGCCATATATAGGCCGGGCCTAAATCCTAGCCCCGGACCCCTAATGTCAGTTCAAGTCTGGGGGCGCGATACCATTTAACTTGACATTTAAAAAAAACATTTAGATTATATTTATTTTAATTAAACAAAAACTTTTAAAGTGGATTTTTAAATATACAATACTACTGTATTGTTTTAAAAAAATTATAAGGTATAGATCAAACCCTTTCTAGCATCACTATTTAATAATTTAATTTCTTAAAAAGGCCTCTACTCCCCCCCCCCTATGATAGTTTAAAGCCACTAAGTTTCATGCCACGCAACTGTGTAGTGCATATTATTACCTATTGGTTCTTTTTGAAAAAAATGTATGTTTTCACAAATTAATAATTAGGCAGTATAGTAATATTGATTATAAATACTATAGATAGCTCACTGCACGTGTAGTTTTTCGTTTGTGGTGTGGTCCGTATGAAATGAACGTACTGTTTCAATGTATCACTGTGGCGCGATTTCTAGCGAGGACCGACCACATAAACCCGTTGTGGCACCACAATTTTGTGGCGACACACCATGTGAAAGCATCATTTAAAAATAATGTATTTTTATCAGTGGCGCCACTGTGTCTTTTCTGTGGCGACACGTAAAGTGGCCCGTGTGAAACGGGCCTAATATATTATTTCCAAAGCGTAATAGAATAACACCAACTCATTTGTCAGCCATAGTTTTCTTAAAACAAAATAATTATTTTTTAAAAAAAAAACCAGTCTTTAGTTGTATGTATGTTTAATTATTATTATTATTAGGATTATTATAATTATTATTATAAGTATTATTATTTATAATCATTTATTATATTATTAAATTTGTAAATCGAATCGTTTGCCGTCGTCCGATAATGACTAAAAGATACAATCAAGTAAATTATATTTATTTTTGTATTAATATTTTTCATTATGTATGCAGCTGTGCAAATGCAGTGGGATATTTAGGAGTTTAACCCTCCCTCCAAAATATCAGAAAAAAATGTATTAAAAATGTATTTTGCCTATCAATTTAATAGTTATTTCAACGTTTCCCATGAGACTCGCAAATATAATGTTTAAATATATGTATTTTATATATATATTATATATTTATTTTATATAATAAGTAATATTATGCTATTTATCAGCATTTTATTATTTACAATTTTTCAAAACCCTTCGAATTTTTTTTTGTGTTCGCTCTTGGTTTTTTTATGAATAAAAAAATGTACTAATAAATTCCAATAAAGCCATTTAAATACTTAGGTTATTGCTTTTTATGTTAAATATCGAAAATTATTTAATACAATTAAATTAATGTAAATGAATAATTGAATAGCAACATTGAATTGAATAATCCGGATAATCCATGAAATCCGGATCTCTTAAAACCGGATTTGACAAATCCGAATAATTCGGATTTGTCAAATTCGGATATGCCCATCACTATTTAGAGTCTAAATATTAAATATATAGACAAAAGTAGTAGACATCTATTAGAATTTAATTAATTTTCCAATTTTTGATACGTTTGATGTTTTTTAATAAAACACTACAAAATTCGCCGCCCTAGGCAGCTGCTTACTGTGCCTAATGGGAAATCCGCCTCTGGACCAGGCAGAGGATAATTTTAGTATGAAAATCAGAAAAAAAAAATAATAACTGGACGATTATCTGATGTAAGTAAGAAAATTAATTTATGTTTACATGAAGCGGGGAAAGACTGTAAGTGTTCGAACCATAAATGTTTTGAAATTATCAATGAAACTGATAGAGCTAAATTACTACGGCATTTTAATGAACTCAAATTACATACGAACAAAATAATTATATGGCGGGCTTAATGACAATGCTCCCTATACAAAATAGAAGACCAAGACTGGTGAAGGCGCCGATAAACGTGATTCTTCTTTTGCGTACAAAGTTCGTATTCATGACGATATTGTAAATAAACCTGATGTGATAGTTTGTGCAAAAGCATTCTGTGCATTACATGGCATCACTAAAAATAAATTGACCTAATAATTATGTAATTATTGCTAAAGAGCATCAAAATGACTGGTCAGGCGCCACGAGATATTATAAGAGGCAAATTCTAGACATCACAGAAAACTGAATGAATATACAAAATGCTTGATATGCGATCATATTAAAATATTTAATGGACGACAAAGCCAGTATAGTTTGAAAGATTCAAAAAAAATATATTTGGCAGAAGATTTGAATGTTAAGAAAATGTTTACTATGTTTAAACAACTACATCTAATAGTTGTTATTTCTTATGAAACATTTAAGTGTATTGTAAATTCGGAGTTTAATACATCATTTGGATATCCACGTATGGACACGTGTACAACTTGCGACAAGTTTTTAGCCAAACTTAAATACCAGTAACACCCTGTATTGTATGTTATATATGATGATAATTTCTGAAAATCAATATATTTTCAAGTAGCCTAAATGCCTTGTTTTTTCCCGATTTCTGATAACTTACCTGGTTCTTTTCCGGACAATATATGACTAAGGATAATATTTCTATTATATTTTTAATTTTTAATTTCAAACATTATTAATTCTCTTGACTACATTTCAACGTTCATGATTTCATTTAACCTGATATTTTTATACAGAAAAAAATATATTTATTGAGTTTTGAAATTAAAAACTCAAAAAAAAATGACTTTTCAAGTTTTTTCCCCTGTATTCTTCAATTGAGTACGTAATTTCAATTTTTGTAACAGAATTGTATTATTTACCTTGATAAAGTTAAAGGGTATTTTTATGTACAATTACGATTTTTTGTGTCTGGTATCCAGAGTGTGATTTTATGCACATTATATAATATTAATGGAGGTCTATTTTAATTTTCTTTGTAATATATTAAAAGAGAGAAAGATTTAAAGATATATCAAAACTTAGAAGTAGGTAGTCAACAAATGTCTTTCGGATAGTAATTCGCCAATGATTTATGAATATTAAAAATGTACTAATTAAAAATAATTTTTATACTTACACATATAAACAATAATAATAGGTACCGACATTTTTTATCCAAATGTTGTAATTTCATGAGATAGAGAGAATGGGCAATACAATTGCTTGGACCACTGGAGTGTATTTTAAGCAACGAACGCTTAGGGCTTTGGCGACGTTAAATAAGTCTCTGTGATTCTATCGTCATAAGAAATTAAGATGACCTAACTCAATCTTCAAATATTATAACCATTTTATTTCTGCTTTCTACACTTGTCGTACCTACCTTATCTTTATATTTTACGTTTATCTATTCAGTAATATTGAATAATGAAATCTATTATTCACGGTGGTATACTTACCATTGAACATAGAAACCTCAGTTGGGCAATTTCAAGTTTTTACCTACTTGCTAATTAGCAATTATTATGTTTGTTTTCCGTACAATAGTTATAATTGCCATTTCCTTTGCCGGCGTGACGGTGCTTTACGGTATACCTACGGGACTGTTATAGTATTTTAAACTATTAGTATTACGCTATTATAATCTTATTATATATCCCACATTATGGAATTTTCGGAAACATTTAAAATAGAATAATTACAATTTAAAAGCTTAGCTTACTTATCGGTAATACAGAGGAAATAAACACGAATATTGCACAGGTTATGAAATAGGTATTGAGAGTTATTATAAACATTATATATATATTTATACATAGTAGGTGTATAGGTACCAACAACCAGATACAATTAATTAATACAAATTTATGCTAAAAATGTTGTAACTTGTTGTAATTGTACTGCTCAATTAAGCGCAACTATAATACATTATTATATAACTACTTCAATTTTGTTTTTATATTTTTGAAAATAAGTGGAATAACATGAATAGTGATAACACTTATCATATGGAGACGTAGCAACTAGTAGTTACCGAGAACTGTGTTTCACCGTTCCGGACTTTCGGTGACTCGGTGTGTAGTCTTCAAACTTAATTATACGTCTTGGTACTTAATAGTTAGAAGTAGACAGCTGTAACTAGTGTGGTCAATAACCACCGACTGGTTCAGACGTTGAATTGTGAACTCTATAAAATTAAATCTACCATCAATCTTAAGTCAATGAATCTCGTGCAATATTAATATTTTCATTCATAACCGTTATTACTATTACTATTATTATTGTGTTTATGTAAATTTTATCCTGGTCATCGGTTTGTAATATTACCATTAAAATGTATTCTTTTTTGCTTAAGTATTGTGTTATTACCTACTTAACGATGATCACTTTGGCAAAATCTATTCGTGAAGTTGGTTTGCACGATGAATTTCTAGATGAACGATATTACAATACTACTGAAATAGAACATCTTCTGTATGCAATTGAAAAACAACATCCAACATTAGCTCGAGTTCATGAAATTGGTCAATCATCCATGGGTCGCAACATTTTAGCCATAGAAATCACAACAAATGTTGGACATAGCAGAAGAATTCTAAAGCCAATGTTCAAGTATATTGCAAATATGCATGGAGATGAAACTGTCGGCCTACAACTATTATTATATTTAGCTCAATATTTAACTTTGAATTATGGTATAGATGATCGTATTTCTAGAATTGTGGATTCAACCGATATTTTTCTTATGCCTACACTCAACCCAGATGGTTATTCCGCTTCAAATGTATTGGAATTTCTTTTTTGGATATTTATCATTTTAATCTTATATCACCTAAAATTGTACACTTTGATTTATTTTAGGAAGGTGATTGCTTATCCAAAAAAAACTATGCTGGTCGAAACAATGCAAAAGGTGTAGATTTGAATAGAAACTTTCCACAAATAGATAAAAAATCATTTGACATGCAACAACCAGAAACAAGAGCTGTTATTGACTGGATCCTTAACAACCCATTTGTTTTGTCAGCTAATTTCCATGGTGGTGCTGTTGTAGCTAGTTATCCATTTGACAAGTATTACAGGTATGTAAATATTTATTTCTTATTTTAATTGATACAGTTTTTATTATTAAACTAATAGTATTTTATTCAACTATATTGAACACATTTCATACTATTAATTTTTTACTTTTTGTAATAATAAATATTCTATAAAATCTTTTTGTTTGAAATTATTATTCAATTATTAAAATTATCTTTCTTGTTTTGGTTATTGTAGCAATGATGTTAAAATGTAATAAATGTCTAGATAATTTTAGTAAGTTTATTTTCTATTCAAATAAATGTTTAATGGACACATTTTTAACAGATGATTAAGAAATCATGTTAGTTTTTTATGAAATTAAAAATTTTGAGATAGTGTTTAAATAATTTAAATGATATTTTAGTTTAAATTTCTTTTTATTAAACTGGTTTTAACTTTTAGGTCTAAAAATTAATGTCACATTAAAATACACAGAAAATATCAAGTTTTGATTTGTATGTTAAATTTTATATGTTCAAATTTAACAGAAATGATAAAAAATTATATGTGAAAGTTGATGTAATATATATATTGAATAATAAATTTTTTATGTAATTTAAACGTATAATACATTTAACAATGATTTTATTGAAATTTTTATTATAATATAAAATTATTTATTTTACTTGGAATCTAATATAAATAAAAAAAGTCTAGTCTTAAATGGTAAAAAAAAATTGTATTCCTTTTTGACTGATGCATTATAGCATAATGTATTGTATACTAAGTTTATAAATTGATAAATATAAAAGATAGTTTTTTAATTTTCCATAAAGATTATTTATGAAGTAAAATTAAAGATGAAATTATGCATTTTAAAACTAGCTATTAACAATTTATATCCAGGGTCTTCAACCTTTGTTTTTATTTGTGGTTTGTGAATATATTTTAAGCATTGTATGAATTTTTTTATTTTGATTTAATTAAAACTGCTCTATAGATCAATATATATCTATAGAAAATCTTGGAGTAGGTATTTAATTTATACCTTATTCTAAAAATAATAAAATATTTTAGACTTCTTACATTTTATATATCAGTATGTAATTAGTTGATTATTACTAAATTATTTTAAGTTAGTTGAAATATTTATTAACTATTAGCAAATGTATAATTAATTATTAAAAAAAATATTTATTTACTCTTCAATTATACAAATAATTATTATTATTAGCTATTATCTAAGAAAAAAAACAAACATTTTTAAAAATTATATTGTAACCTTTTTCATATTAATGTAAGCAATTTTAGTTGGAGTTTGGTTTAGTAGTTTATTAATATTTCCTGATAAAAATATAAATCTATATATAAAAGTGCATTTCTAATTAGTATATATAATTCATAATATTAAATAATAATTACTTTGTTAAGTATTTACAATGTATACTTTCTTTTTATATAGATATCTAAATATCTGATCAATTGTAAGTACTATATTTGATTCAAAATGGTTTTTAATTTATAATATTTGTAAATTTTAATTAGCATTGTTTTGAATTATTAACTTTATGTAGCAATCTTTGATTGAAAAAAATGTTTGATACAGATTTAAATATCACTTTCTGTTTTTGCATTGTGTGTGTAATTTTTTGTATAATAATATCTTCCTGTTAATCTTTAAGAGGAAGTCACACCTGCATGTGTTGTCCATAAGCGGAAATCCATTGAAAAAGTTGGGGGGCTACGATTTTTCTCATAAACCAAAGCCGTGGGGGGCTATGCCCTCACACCCCCTCATAAATAATCCTAAACAAATTTTGAATATAATATAAGAAAATAAAACTACAAAATTGTTATGTTTGCAAGAATGTTTGGGGGGCTTGGTGGGATTTTAGGGGGGCTAAGCCCCCTCAAGTCCCCCCCGATTTCCGCCGATGGTGTTGTCTCCATTTCACAAACATACAACATAGTGAACATGCATTCAGTAGAACCAATTTTATATTTAAAAATTAATATATTGTAAAAAAACCAGCATATAGGCACAAATAATGTTCTTCTCTTAAAGTTTTATAACATTTTAGTTTTATTTAGAATTAAAACTAATATCATAAAAATGGTTCTTCTGAACGCAGATTTTTTATGTTGTGAATATGTAAGACATAGACGACACATGTGGGCGTGGCGTCTTATTAACTTAATTTTATTTTGTATAATAGAAGTTATTCTCAAGAGGGAAAAACACCCGATGATGCTTTATTTAGACATTTGTCAATGAAATATGCTTCAAAAAATCCTAAAATGGCTAATGGATCAGCTTGTCAAGAAGAACATTTTAAAAATGGTATTACTAATGGTGCTGAATGGTATGAACTTGAAGGTTTGTATTTTATATAAAAATTATTTTCAAATTTTGTATTTATATTTTTTAATGTTTAATAAGTTGTCTAGTTTAATATGTTTTTATGGTACATGACACATATTCTAATAAGTTCTATTGATCAACAAATTTCAAGTGCCTTTATCTAGCTCAATTGTTTATTATATTTATTTTTTACTACATTTTTTTAAATTATTATTTAGGTGGAATGCAAGATTTTAATTATATTTATTCAAACTGCTTTGAAATAACTATTGAACTTACTTGTTGTAAATTTCCATCTTCATCTGTGTTAGCAAAAGAATGGGAATATAATCGTGAATCTTTGTTGACTTATATAGAAAGTGTTCATATGGGTATTAAAGGTAAGAATTAGATATAATTTATATGTTATGTAAAATTTGATTTATATGTAATTTGTATTATTTGTTTTATAGGACTAGTTCAAGATGAAAACAACAATCCAATCCCAGGTGCTGTTATACATATCTTAGGCATAAATCACACTATTAAAACTACAAGTAGAGGAGAATATTGGAGACTTTTACTTCCTGGCATATACAACATTTCAGTTAGTGCTCCTGGGTAAGATGAATGATTAAATATTTTAATTTAACTTTATGTATTTCAGTTAATATTGTTTAAAAATCCATTATAATACTATTATTGTTTATTTAAACTGACTATATTTTAAATTTTATCATTTTGATTAATTGTTTTCTGAAACAGTGTTGAACATGAATTACTTCTATTTCATATTTAAATAAAACATTTTAATTTTAAAGTTAAAAAAAATAAAGCTTTGAATGAAAAAATACTTTTTAAAATGTTATTTTTATTTAATATTCATATAATATTTGTAAAATATTTATAAAATTTCATATAAAATATTTTTTTACTAGTTAAAATAAATGTTTTGAGTATCCTATGTAGTTAAGGAAGTTCATTATTAACCAAGATAATTTTTTTTTATCTATTAGTTATAATACATCAGTGCGTGAAAATGTGTTAGTGAAAAACAATACTCTGCGTCCTGCAACTGTCAACTTTATACTCAATACATTAAAACCATCAGCAGGTAATATAATGTATAATATATTTTTTCCTCATTAATAAGTTGTAGTATATAATTTAAATTCAGTTTCTCTTTTTTTTTTTTTTTATTATATTATTCAGTATATTCTTATAAATCATATGTGTATAATCATTTATTGCATGGGATTACTAATTGGTGATGGCAATTTAATATTTGTGTAATATAACAAAATCTTAATAAAACTAGATTATTGGTTAGTATAATATTTTTTAAACAATAATTCAAATAAGCTTATTATATGTATATTTTTTAGCTGAAAAATACAAAACATCAATGATCTTCTGCTTGTGGATATTGGTATTGCATGTTTCATTAATAAACGGTGTTTTATAAATGTATTACTACTCATCTTAACTGTAAAAATGAAATTTATTCCATGATAGTTTAAGAACAAATTACTACATTTTGTGATAATATAGTAAGGCATCTATAACTTGAAACTAAGCATTCCAAAAATAATATGTTATATGTTTTATTACTTAAATTTTAAAATCTTATCTCTTTTTTCATAATGTATATCAAAAAATGGTATACAATATGCCTGTTATAATTTGTTATTTTATCTGATAGGCAATGGTCAACAGCCAACATTTTATTAACAAATGATATAAATGCATTTTGAGTTTTATATTAAATATTAACATGGTAAGCAACCAGATACTTCATAGGCTCTGACATTTTATATTATTTTACCAATATTTTTATTTTAATGTTTATTTTAGAAATAATATATATTTTTAATATTTTATGTATTTTGATGTAAAAAGTGCTTTTCTAATACATAAAAATCATAATATCTCAAATGT
The DNA here is from genome assembly GCA_034509805.1 of Sipha maydis. Classification (NCBI taxonomy): domain Eukaryota; kingdom Metazoa; phylum Arthropoda; class Insecta; order Hemiptera; family Aphididae; genus Sipha; species Sipha maydis. The sequence continues at coordinate 31,420 of JASXSY010001689.1, forward strand.
TTATTGACCATATACTAATTAAGAATTAGTTAATAAGATATATACTTGCTCAAAAATTATTTTTGGACTGAAATTGCTCACAGTGATAATTATTGAAATTTAATAATAACTGTATTACTATTTCTTCTAATTTGTATTAATATATTTATTTTCAATTACTACATCAAAGGTTATTTTTATCTATTTTTTTTGAAAGAAAATTTAAACTGAATATAGTACGATAATTGTAAATAATAAACTGTTTATAATTATGGTACTTATAACATATTCTTTGGAACAAATTGTGTTTACTATAACTGCATTGACTGAAAATATAGGCTTCTAAGTTTATAGACAAAAATTAAGTATGCATATTTCTATATAACTACCAATTTGAGTTTTTAATTTGTAATTATTAAGTAGATTCATAGTAACTTCTATTTTATTGAAATTTGATACATATTAAATGAAATACTTTTCTAGAAATTATTTTATTTTTATATTAACTTATTCAGTATTAAATTTATTGTCCCTAAAAATTTCATTGACGTCTTTGAAAATGTTGTTTTAATCTGTGTTATATTGAGTAGTTTAAACTTAATTCCCAAGACAGTATTCTAAAATGAGCTAAGTTGATTTTGTGCAGAAATGTTTTTGGTTGGAAATTATATTTTTGTATACTCTTATTATATGTATAGCCAGGGGTAGGGATATTTCAGTGGTAGTAACATCTCTTATCTCTTGATCTTGTCATACTAAAGTCTTATATTGGATTTATCATAAACTGTATTGAACACATATTTATCTTAATAAAATATATACATATTACAATAACAATAATGTAAAACCGGGACCTGGCTTCTCATTACCTCATTTTGTTTAATAATCTAAAGCCATGAATTTGTGTTATTTCATGCATGATTTAAAATGTATATAACAGACTAAAATACATTTTAAATTTCAATAAAATAATAAAATACTTTCTCTTACATTGATATACATTACATATAAATAGCTATTCATGTGTAAGTAATGTATTTATATGTTTGTATAATTGTACAATTAAGTATATGTAAAGTTATTATTTTGTTGTATATGATTTTGTCGATTAATTTTGAATAACATACCTCTTCTAAAATATTTAGCTATGTGCTTGATTTGTATGTGTTTATTTTATATAATTTATTATATATTGGTATAAAAAGTTAATGAAATTTTACCTTTATTTTTGATTCTGAACATATATTATATTACCTCTGTATTTATTTATTTATTTAATTAGTTAAAATTTTTAGTCATAAAATTAATTACTTATTATAAAATAAAACCCAAGTTAAAAAAAATTAGTTGCATTATTTACTTTGCTTAAGAGTGCAGATTTTAACTGTTGAAGTTTTAATAAATAATTCAAAAATTCTGTTGATAAAATATAGATTAAATCATCTGAAATTAAAAGTAGGTTTACTTAATTTCTAACACTTGAATGTTTTTTTATACAATGTTTATTTTGATTTATTTAAGCAATTATAATTAGTTAAAAAGTATTATTATTTTGAACTCTCGGCAGATTCTTAATTGCAATATTTAATATGATTTTCATCTTTGTATATTTTCTAATATCTTAGGGTTTTAGAATTTAACAACAATTTTTTTATAATTAAAGTCAATTAAATTTGATATTAATAAATATTATTGTTTAAAAACAAATATTTATGTAATTTTAATTAACTTATGGTACTTGACATTTAGAAGTAGATTTTAATCGGAAATTTTTATTATTTATTTACATGATATTTCTCTAGAGTCCATTAATGGCGTGTTATCAAATGTAGTAATTGATTTATCACACTGGATTGTAAATGTTGATTTTGGATTAGTTAAAAGAAATGGCATTGTAGCTGTTATTCATAAGGCAAGTCAGGGGATTAAATATTCTGATCCTCAATATCGAACCAGGCAAATATTAGCTGAGAATGAAGGACTGCTTTGGGGAGCAATTCATTTTGGAACTAAAGCAAATGGTGTTATGCAAGCTAATCATTTTTTAAGAAAAGTTGGTGATACGTCAAAAATATTGCTTGTACTTGATGTTGAGCGTTACAAAAATGAAATAATGACACAAAATCAAGTTGAAAACTTTATAAAAATTGTTCAGAATAGAACTAGAAGTGTTATCATGATATATGGCAGTTATAATACCTTAAATAATTACTCAACCCCATTTTTAAGAAATATTCCATTATGGATTGCATATTATAATACACCACTTAAAGTACCATATGGGTGGGATAAATGGGTTCTATGGCAATATACAGATGGTATAAAAGGTCCATGCCCACATGGAGTTATTGGTATTGGCTTATGTGATAGAGATGTATTTAATGGTTCAATTGATAAATTAAAAGCATTTTGGCCTAATAGTAGTTCATATTTTTAAAAGCAGATTAATTTTTATGAGACAACTATAAATTAAATTAAATTGAATCTAATTTATTTTTACAAATAAATACAATTAATTTACATAGTGAAATCAACTTGAGGTAAACAATTATTTTTTAAGAATGTGTAACTTGTTACTCATTATATTAGTTTTTTATGTTGGACATTTTTTATGAACAAACCAGTATCAAAAAAATCAAATAGTTATTTTTAAACAGTTTTTTTTTTTATGGTTTGTTTTGTTTTCCATTGTAAATGGTTTTACTTCTGTTTAAAACTGTATGTATAGATTATTTATCGAGGCTTTGATATATTAAGATATTAACTATTTTTATTATTACCTACCTATTTATTTACCAGTTGGGATTTTGCTATGGGAGGTTTAAACCCTCCTACCTTACCTAAACCACTGCTACTGTTGTAAACTCATAAAGGCTTCGATACAGTAGTAAGGTTAAGTGAAACCTTAAATAGAGACAATTTTGAATATTTTTCAGAAAGATTATTTTAAACAACACAAATATATAAAATTTCAGTATGAGAACTAAATATATATATATATAAAACAAGTATAACCATGTTTGAATGTCAAGTGCCTAAGCTGATAGATCTAATTGCATTGGGAGGTAATGAGGTGCCTTATATATGATGGGTCCCACCTTAGACGTTCTTTGATTAGAAGTTGTGGGCTCTTGTGATATGATATCATGTGGCATGATATTAACTGCTGTGATCGCTACTTAGTGATTCTTATACACAAGGCTAGTGATTGGTTAGTGATTAGGTAGTGAGATGATACGTTCATTATACTATTGATATTTTCTTTGTGTATGTTTTAATTAGATATGATACTATTATCCCTGATCAAAAAGTTAATTAGACACTTATATAATTTGTATACCAATTGAAATTATGAAGACTAATTCATTGTTAATTATCAATACACCTACATATTTTAATTTTAATAATTTATAAAGTTATTCCATTCAATATAATTTTACTAAAACACCAATAATCACAATTTTTCTTAGCTGATAATTGTTATCTATCCCTATAATACATAAATTCATGTTAACTTATATTATTGAAAAGTTCAAAATAAAAATAAAGTTATAAATATTTTACTAATTATAAATTACAAAAATATGACAAAATATGTATTACCAAATAATACCAATACATAAATCACTATGCTTATGCTGTAAAATATAAAAAATAAGTTTCTTATAATTACCTATATAGGTATTTGGTGTATTCTTTTTTTCAATTTTTTTAACAACTTCTATAAATTAGTTATTAAAGTTATTAGTTAAATTAGTTAAATAATATTTAATTTAAATTTCCAAATTATAATATTATTTAAGTATTAAAGCCTGAAAAAATGGTGGAGGGTCTGAATCATTTTTAAAAATTTATAAATTTATGAAACATTTGCATAGTGAATAATATTTTATTTATTATTAACATTTTAATTGTTGTATTTCTATACAATAGATTACATTATAGATTATTGATTACAATTTTTATCAATATGTAGTAGAAATCGTTTATAATGATACTGAAGGTATCAGTAAAAATGTATTATTTGATATTTTGTTTTGGCCAATATTTTTTTTTTAGATTTTTGTGTATATTTTTTTTAAATCACAAGTTTTTTATTTATTATAAACGATTTCTAACTAATATTTGTTATTTGTTTTAATAATAAATCTTCAAATAATTTGTAATAATATATTTATGTAATTTTCACATCTATACATGTGGTGTAAATATTTATTATTATAATTATTATCACTATTATAAAATGATCATTATTATTATATAATTTTTATTTAAAACTAATAATAATAATAAAAAAAAAAAATGTTATTTTTACTTGAAGTGTTATAAATGCGCTCAATTGTTGTACGATTTTATGATAAATAAACGAGTAATTTTTTTAGCATATTTTAGTTGTTGTTTTTTCTTTATAGTATTTTGGTTATTTCCACAATTTTATTTTGTTTCAAATAACTGTTTACTGGGATGAGGTAATATGAACAATTTGGTTCTAACTTTGTAAAGAGAGTCGAACTCGACTTGGGAAAATAAGAGCGACCAAAGCCGCATTTCCTTTATTATTTCTCAATCAAATATTTTTTTTCTTCTATTCTTTTATAGCTGTAAAACGATTATTTGATTACAAACATTAGTTTTATAACCTTAAGTGTGTACCAAGTACATTACAGATACATTTTAAATTATTTAGTACATTTATTTGTTTAATCAATTAAATAATAGTAATAGTAATAATAATAATAATAATAATGAACAGCATATAATATTTTATTCTAATTACACATAAATATCCTTTATCGTTCAAAATACAGCAGTATCGGATCCTGTGGCTTTACCGCCTACCATGTGTTGATCGGAAAATAGATAGAGTATAAAAAGATTACTTTTTTCTTTCAGCTACTGATTTGAGTGCAATAAAAGTGAAGAACGGGCAGAGGGACGATAACGGTTTCCCGATTCCCGTAAAATTCGTACACCACAATTACTCTAGTCTTGTGTCTACATTAAATTTAATCAACGTCAACTATCCAAACATAACCAGACTGTACAATGTGGGTAAAAGCGTCCAAGAAAGGGATCTGTATGTGCTCGAAGTGTCCACTAGTCCTGGACGACACGAACCCGGTAAATTTAAATAGGTGGTGGTGGATTTAGGGTTTTTCATGTTTTTTCTTGTCTTTTTTGGATATTTTCTTCAATATGTTATGAATGTGTTTATGAATGTATTATACTGACTACAAAGCGATTAATTTTAATGCAAAAAAGACCAAATCTAGAAAAATAAAAGTGATCTAAAAATACATTTAAATTTATATTATCATTCGATACACTTTTTGTTCGGACTTTATATGTTCATAGCTCCCATGTAAACTTTTATATATTTGTCACTTATGAATGTATTTAATTCTTTGAATTTACTCCAAAATAATCAAATTATTTAGTACGTATTAATATATAATTATTAGTGTTCTGAGACATTTCTTTTGAGATGCGTGTCCGCGTGTATTATTTATATGTGTTATAGGTAAACCGGAATTCAAGTATGTCGCCAATATGCATGGGAACGAAGTAGTTGGTCGAGAAATGTTGTTGTTACTGGCTCAATATCTGTGCCAGAACTATGGTACTGACGAACGCGTTACCAAGTTGGTGAACAGTACTCGAATACATATGATGCCGACGATGAATCCAGATGGCTATGAAATATCTAACGAAGGTGATCATTAGTATTTTGTTTTTAAAATGATTCAAGTTTATTAATTTAGTTGTTTATTACGCAGGAGTTGAAGATGTTAATGATCTGGTGGGCCGAGATAATGCTAACGGAGTGGACTTAAACCGCAATTTTCCAGATAGTCGACATCCATTCCGTGTGAGTACTTATACAATGTTTTTGTAGAATGCCATAGAGTGCTTTGATTTATGTGATATTTATATTTGTGTCGTTTGATCTGTAATGAATTTATGTGGGGAGTATCAAAAGATCACCGGGAATAATTATATGTCTCCATATTAGTTGTTTATTTATAATTATAAATTAGTATATTACCTCTCCAATCCTTGTAGTGATCTTCCTGTGAGATTGTATCTTGTATAAAAGTGTAAGATGAGGTAGTCAGCTATTATTTTAGAATTAAAAAGAAAACAAACTCTTTCTCTAATTCACTACTAATAACTTTATTTTAAACTTAAGACACACATCAATACTTATATTGTAATTTATTATAATGAACATTTAATTATATTTCTTGACGACCGTAATAGGAATGAATGAATAACCTGGGCGGCCGTCGATGACCGGCCCTCTTGTATTTTATGTTTTTGCCTATGTGTGCGTAAACGTGTGTATGTGTATGTCATATCCAGGGCTCGGGACTTATAGCACTTGCTTATTTTTATTATTTGACCTAAACTATACCAGAGAGTTATGGATATGTATGTCATGTTAAAACACGTTCAGTTATGAAATTTGAAAGTGCTTTTTTTTTGCTTTTTTTTACGATTTTTTAAAAAAATGCTTATTTCCTGTTTTTCTGATTATTTTTGCTTTTTTTGCATATTTCTATACTTTTGCTTAATTATAAACGATGACGTAAGACATTGACCTTTTTCCCAGATTTTTTAACTATTTATAAATATCGTTTACATTTTATTTTTTACAAAATGCTTTGGAAAATCCATAAATAATAAGGCAAAATGTCTCGAAAGTCAAAGTTAAACTTTTTTTGTAATATAAAGATTTATTTACTTTTGATTTTTTAATTAAAAAAATTATTTTATGAACTACATTTATTTGTTTTAATATTTTTGTTTTTAATCTTTAATTTCATATTCAAGACAGTTTCGAAATATGTCTAGCACTTAATTGTGTTCATGTAAAAAGAAAATTTAGAAATTGTTGCTTATTTTTCCTATTTTAGATCATTTTTTTCTTTTTTAATTAAATATTTTTGTTTAAATTGAAGTTTTTTAAATGCTTATTTGAGTGCTTTTAATGATGTTTTTAAGTGCTTTTTAAAGCGCTTATTTTAATGATTTTAAGTGCTATAAGTCCCGAGCCCTGGTCATATCTTATCGTTATATTTTGTCTTTTAATAGTTTCAACTAATTCTTATACTTAATGGCTATCAATTATTATAATTATTTCATAATACATTTTTAAATTTTAAAAAGATATGATGGCCTAAATGCAGATCATTACAGATAGGACCTTACACTTATCAGTAGTTGTGCTATAGAATTGATTTAGGGTTTGTTAAGTTTGGATGAAAAGTAGTAGTAAGCAACGTAGATTTTTGAACAGAGGTGGTTAAATATTGGTTGCTGTGATTTCGTCGTTCAGCTTTAAAGAAGTATTTTACTTTATTTCAGTATTTAATAATTGTTTGAAAAGTGACTAGTTTGTTTGCTGAAAATGCATTTTTATTTTTATAGAGATGACCTTTACTCCTGTTTCTAGTGAGGCAAAAGTATGATCAGAGAATAGGTCAAATAGGTTACTTATATTATTAGGAAAATTGCCTGGTAGTTAGTTTGATTATAAATATATCTGGTATGCCTGGGAAATTATTTCTGTGTGAGGGCCAGTAGATAACAGTGTGGGGAGCCAGTGTTGATAATTTTTTTGCGTTATTAATGTTACGAATCAGTTTCGTAACTTAACTACTCGAGGCCTATGTGCAAATCAAAATCTTGAGGCCCTTAATCATTATACATGTTTGAGCTTTTGATCTACTGAGGCCCCATAATATAGTATGAGGCCTGGGGCCTGTGTGCAATTCACACTATGCATACCCGGTTTTTACGGCACTGTTGCGATCAATATTCTACTTATGGTGTTAGGGTTGCGATTTCCCAGAAAGGATTTTTGATGATGACATTGCCTTCGGAGATAAAGCGATGAACCAGTGTTGTAATAAAGTTAGCGGTATTTTTATATGAAATAATGGTTATATGTAATATATTAATAGGTTAATATTGAGTTTAGGATTATGTTTATAGATCGATCTAGTTAAAATTGACTACGCTGTTTTTAGTAATTAGTAGAGGTCTACTAATCTATTTTTGTTCTAGTCCTACGGATTTATATTCTCTCAAAATCCTTAAAATATTATGATTTTATGTCACATAAAATAGACAATATATTCTCTTAATATTATTTTAAAATACCAATTATATGATGTTTTATGTCTTTAAATATACAAAATATTCTTTTAATATTTAAAAAAATATCAGTTTAATTTATTTTTTATTAATTTGGTTTTAAATATATTTAATTTAATTAATTCATCGCACTCGGATATTAACACGAGACGAGACAGGCGACTAGTAGACAATGAATAGTCGTGACAGCAAACAAAATAACCGATGTGCTATCGCAATCGATATAGAATACCTGGAGATTAATTTTTATTAAAACTCAGAAACCGAGAAATAAATCATTTATTGAGCTTTGTATTTATAAAAGTGCTGATATACGTGAATTATGTTCATTATATGCCGATATTACAAAAATATGCTTTTTATGCAAAATAAATGTTATCTTCTGAATTCTGTGTTGAGGGTGCTAGATTTAAGTTGACCAAAGTGACCCGTGGGGAGTTTTTTCCCCCACACCACCTTACCACAACTACATTCATACTTACATCAACTAACTGTAGGAAACGTTTATTCCAACGGGTAAACAAGTACAAAACACCAAATAATTCGGTTACAATAACAAATTACTTTTATTGGTGGTTACAAAATTAAGCATAAATATAAAAAAAAACAAATCGGTAAAACAAAAACAAAAACATTTAAAGGCGAATGTTCGCGGACTACAACGGTGCGGCGACGACTCACATACTCAAAATAACAATAGTAAATAATTTGTACGTACATACTTCCCCGTCGTCTGATTGGTCCGCGATAAACGACCGACATTCAGAAGACCAAGTTGGTACGTATTAATACAAATAACAACGGAACATAAATAAATATTACCACATAACTAATAAATAATTTATAATAAAATAACACTAAAGAAAATAAAACACACATTAAAGACATATGCATATTTACGTGTATGCTGTGTATCATTTGTTATATTTATATTTATATTTTTCCATGTGGTCCGTTACAGACCAATTCGCACCGGTCTAAAAATCAGTTTTCGAGACGCAAATAGTCGATACTTTGATAGATGTTTCGGCGTTATCGTTATCGTCTATTGTTCAGCCTTCTATAAAATCTTCTTGTGTTCTAAATACATGATAATTTATTAATCATAATATTAACAATAAATTACCTATACCTAATTTATTATTATTATGAAAGTGGAAAGTCTTAAAAATAAATTTATCCTAAGCTTATGACAAAATATCAATACCTATGACTAATAAGTTATTTATTAAGTTATAACTAAAAAAAATTCGATTATGTTACTAAAAAAATGTGCCTATACACATAAGTAATATTATAATGTAATGCAGTGTCGTAACTAAAAAGAACCGGATGGGCCTCGCTCTGCTGTACAGTTAGGGGTGGAGTGCACCTGGCTTATAGGATAGGTCATTATTATAATGGATTTGTTAAATTTGAATGCAATGATAGATATCATTGTATACGAATAACGATTCTGAACGGAGTTCATATGTTTGTCTAGGATATAATACATTGTTATTTATAAACATTGTAAAAAGTATATTTTATTTTGAAACGATAAATATATTTTTCAATTAGGATGGGTTGGCAGTTGCATACAGCGATATAGTTTGTCAGTTTAGAACATTCTACATTATATTATATTTTACATGTAATTTTATGTCAATATTCGCTGTTCAAACGCTTATAATTGTGCCTATGAATTTTAATAATTTTTGAATGACTTTAAGAACTACTTCTGTGGAATCTTCTATTAAATTTTCAAGTATTTTGTAGGAGCCAAATTTTTTTTATCACCGATTATAAAAATAAAATGTAAAAAAGTCGAATATTTTAAATGCCTATAAGTGGCTTAAAAATCAATATAATATTTTGAAAAAAATATGACATAAAGGAAATACCAATCTTAACAGGTGGTAGAAATTTCAAAAATCCGCGACTTATACTTTTTGAATTATAACAAATATTTAAAATCGTTTGAGAATAAATCGCTATTTTATGCAATTTCGTAAATATTTAAATTTCAAACAGTCATAAAATTTTTTCCTCTAATTCCGGTAGAAATTTTTTTAAAGATTTTTGAAGAGTAGCTCATAGATAACCTAGTGTTAAAATTTTGAACCTTAAGTATAAACAGAAAAAATTTTATGAATTTTTATCTACAAAATAACTTGCAAATTATCGTGATTTTTACACATTTTATACAAATTTGAGCATTAAGGGCTTATAAAAAAAATTGAGTTAACCGATCACCGATATTTTTTAGTTACGATAAGTTTAACTTATTATAAACCTAGTATAAAATTTTCAAGAGTTTTCGCTCAACCAATTAAATTTTATCGTTATTTAAAAAAAAAATACTTAAAAAAATTGAAAATTTCAATTGTCTATAAATAAGTCAAAATATGTCAAAATACTTTGAAAACTTAACCATGTATAGAAAACGTCAATATAAAGATTTGGTGATAATTTCAAGTGGTTGCGGTTTTTCGTTTTTGAGTTAGAGCATTTTAAAAAAAAACGGTATCTTTGTCAGTCTAGAATATTATACATTATATTATATTTTACATGTAATTTTATGTCAATATTCGCTGTTCAAACGCTTATAAAAAAAAATTGTATCGCTATTTTATGCAATTTCGTAAATATTTAAATTTCAAACAGTCATAAAATTTTTTCCTCTAATTCCGGTATAAATTTTTTTAAAGATTTTTGAAGAGTAGCTTATAGATAACCTAGTGTTAAAATGTTGAACCTTAAGTATGAACAGAAAAAATTTTATGAATTTTTATCTACAAAATAACTTGCAAATTATCGTGATTTTTACATATTTCGTATAAATTGGAACTTTGAGCACTTATAAAAAAAAATTGTGACTTACGATTTTAGATTTTTTTTTATCAGTTAAGGAACAACTTATAAGAAACCTTGTATTAAATTTTCAAGATTTTCTGGGCAGCCAAAAAAATTTTATCGTTATTTAAAAAAAAAATACTTAAAAAAATTGAAAATTTCAATTGTCTATAAATAGCCTAATAAAAGTCAAAATACTTTGAAAATTTAATGATGTATAGAGAACGCTAATCTAAACATTTGGTGAAAATTTCAAGTATTTACATCGATTAGTTTTTGAGTTATAGCAAAATAAAAAATTTGATTATGTCGAAAACTGGTTTTGCGTAAAAACTCCCGTTTTTCCCGTCGCATTTAAAAAATATTGGAAATTTTTTACTTTTGACCCCCCCAAAGTACCAAATAGATTCACTTTTCTTTCAGAAAAGTTGCTACATAAGGCAATCGAAGCATTTTTACTGCCCCAAATCGTGTCGACAGACACAATAAAAAAAAAAAAAAAAAAAAAACACATCATTGTAAAATCAATACATTCTTTACTCCGTTCAGAATCTAAAAAATATTTGGGAGTGGAGTTGAAATTTTCATTATCTTCTAAACAAACTTTTTAATTTTAATAAGTCCATTTAACATAAGTTAATAAATAAAATGTGATATTATTTAGCTTATTTTAACATGTTAATGTTAATGTAACATCGTTGTAACGATGGAAAATAGTTTAATGGTGACATGATATAACATTATATTTTAAAATGATTGTATCCTCTTCTTCTCCTTCTGCCTCGCCTTCCTCCCAACTATTTGGGATCGGCCACCCTTGTCCTACACCTCCACTTCACTCGGTCAATTACATCTCCTATGCACACACTGACAGCCCTCATGTCATTCTCCATAGTCTCCAACCATCTCTTTTTTGGTCTCCTGAAACGAAGACATTTGTAGTTTTTATTTACAGAATAATACATTTGATTAAAATGTATTAAAATGTATTAATTATTATATACCACAAAAATATTAATAATATATATAATACAATCTCAAAAAAAAATACTTCAGAGAAGTAAAAAAGGTTTTCTGTGCGTAATTTGAAGCGATTTGGAGAAAAGTTGGAATTTTAATGTTAATAAATAAGTCCAGCAAAAAGCATAAATTCTGGTAAATCTAACTTTTTTTTATTAAGCTCCAAATTCTACTTTTTCAACCATGGGCCTTTTTGGCACATAATTTTGAGACTGATTTCACTTATTTATTAACATTAAAATTCCATCTTTTCTCTAAATTGCTTCAAATTACGTACTGAAAACCTTTTTTACTTCTCTGAAGAATATTTTGAGAATTTCAATTATTTTTCCAAAGCACTTTTTACATATTTCGGGACTAGGATTATTTTGCAGCAAAATGTGAGCGTTTTTGGAATTCTGTGGCTACTTTCATGTTTCTTTGATTTGGTTATTTATGTATACCCAGTTGGTTTTGTTCTCCTGATCATTATGCTGTATCTGCGAGATTTATGATTGTTCTCATAGAAAATGCAACTATATAGCATATAGTAGCGATTGTGAATTTTCAGTACAGACGTTGGCATAGCCTTTATTTTGTAATTACAGAATATATAATCCCTGGGGTTGTTATTATCGGAGATTTCCAACTGTAATTAAACTATCAAAACTTTGTTTGCAATTTTTGGATCGACCTGAACTTTATGAGTTATATTCTTGTTACAACTTAAACATTTAGTCCAGGTTTTTTTAATTGAACGCTAGAATTCCATAAGCGTTTTTAACTCGTGCGTTTTTTTTTTGATCATTTTTAATGGGAACTCGCAAAATATTTGTTTGACACTTTTGGACAATTTTACAGGAACATACAGTGCAAGTTTTAGTATAAACACCTTTAAACGTAACGATATCATTAATTGAGTAATTGACCGAGTAAAGTGGAGGTGTAGGACAAGGGTGGCCGACCCCAAATAGTTTGGGAGAAAGGCGAGGCAAAAGAAGAAGAAAAAGAAGAATATCATTAATTGAGTTCCGTCAAATTTAAAAAAAAAAAAAACATTTTTCTTCCCGTTTTTATAGATGTAGGACTGTCTGTAACAAAAAGTTTTACAGATGTAGTTAAAAATTGTATATATATATATATATATTTAGATATATAGCGTGTGGTGCGCAGCGAGTACCTGTTGTTGTTATTGCTATTATTAGAAATGTTATTGACACAACGCCGGAAAGTACCCAAGTATGATCCACGGAGCGAACGAAAAATGAGACTCATAAAATTTTTAATTGAGACTAATAAAACCCATGCATAGTACTATTATATATATTATATGTTACTTGTATATAAATTAGATTACCAGTGGCGTGCCAATAGGGTGGCATGACGGGAAATTAGCCATGAACTATTGACTTTAGATTCTAGAGTCTAGAAGGTTCATCAAGAAATGTTGAGAATCCAAAAACAGATCACTATTATTACAAAATTTAAAAAAACTATTTTCTTTAGAAAAATCTATGTTCTGGTTTAAACCAACCTTGCGCGAAAATTCAATAAAAAAAAGCCGTTAAATCAAGAATCAATCGTTTTTTTCTTTCCTCTTTTCTTCTTTCTTCTCTTCTTTCTTCTCTCTGCAAATACGCTTATTGTGCTTTTAGTATAGATTGTGTAACTTCTTATAAAAATAAAAAAAAAAAATAAAAAAAATAAAAAATCAAGAAAATTGGTACTGTTAAAACAAAAATAAAAAGTTATGGATGAATTTTCAAGTCCGTGTAACTTTTATATAATGAGGACTAAGTATATTTGTAGTAAAAATGTATGTAAAATGATCCTCAGTGGAGGTTAGAATCCCCAAACCCCTTCCCTCTTGCGGATGGCCCTGTAAGGTATTATATATAAAACATATAATGATTATTTGTATATTTGAAATAAATTACCATTTAAAATTATAATATTTTACACTATTTATGAGCATATTTTGATTGTTTTATGAGATTACATTTTTTGGGAGGGGCTTTCTGAAGAAATGCATCTGGGATATTTTAAGTACTAAGCTGACACTACGAATAATAGTGAAGTCAAAATTTATTCAACTTTTTTTTTTATCAATTTTATAAATTATAACAAAATTATTAAAAAATAAACAATAAGTTTATGATTTTCAATTTTTTAGAAATAGGCATTTTTCTAAAGGTTTTTTTTTAAGTATTGTAAGGCATTATGTGTGCAGCTTTTATTAGAAAATATAATTATTTAAAATTTAGGGATGAAGAACAAACATTTTTATTTTATTTTTTTGATTACTCATATTTTCCTTGACAATTTTAGCTTATTATTTCATAAATTCATTAAAAATGATTGGTTATTTTTTATAGTTACAGAAACAAGAACCAGAAACACAAGCAGTCATTGATTGGATTACTAGTATTCCATTTGTTTTAAGCGCTAATCTTCATGGCGGAGCTCTTGTAGCCAATTACCCATTTGACAGTAGTATGACTAGCAGCAGTCACACCAGTCCACAAGCATCATATACTCCTGACAATGATGTCTTTGTGTTGTTGGCTAAAACTTATTCTATGGTTTGTAACTTAAAATTATAGATAGCAAAATTGAGACTATTATATTGGTGATGACAAAAAGATATATAAAATAAATATGTCATAGCCATTTTTTATTATTCACAGAAACATCCAAAAATGCATTTGCAAAATAAGTGTGCAAATGATACAGTTTCATTCAGTGATGGGATTGTCAATGGTGCTTCATGGTATAGTGTTGTTGGTGGCATGCAAGATTTCAATTACTTAAATACAAATTGCTTTGAACTTACATTTGAATTGGGTTGTACTAAATTCCCATTTGAAAAAGACTTAAGAAGTTATTGGTTAGACAATCGTGAGTCTTTACTTACATACATGGAACAAGTGAATAGGGGAGTAAAAGGATTTGTCTTGGATATTAATGGAGATGGTGTGAAAAATGCAGAAATTACAGTAATGGGAATTGAACACAGTGTTAAGACTGCAGTAGATGGTGATTATTGGAGAATATTAGTGCCAGGCACTTACAAAATTACAGTGACAGCTTATGGGTAGGATAAAATTAATCATCCTATCATTTAAAATTAATTTCATTGAAAATGCACAAAATACTTGTATTTTTTTTTGATAGGTACAAAAGACAAACTCATTCTGTTGAAGTATATGATTCCACTACACCTACTTGGTTAAATTTTACATTAATTAAAGAAGATCTTAATGAATGGTCTCAAATTAATGATTTTAATTTAAAAGAGAATGTAATAAAAATGGAGGATTATAAAAGTAAAGAATTATTTTTAAGTAATCTTGAAGATTTAGAAAAGAGTTTGTCGAGTGTTGCTGAACTAGTAATAAAGTCTCATAACCCAGATACTTCAGATAGTTCAATTATTCAATTTAAAGTCACTGAAAATGTGAGAAAAGTTATCTCTGTACCTAAAAATAATTAATTATAATACATTTTTTTGAATTTTAGGTTGGATCGCCTGATGAATACAAATTCAAAATAGCTATATTGGGTGGATTATATGTCAATGAACCAGTCACTCGTGAAATATTATTATTTTTGGCCAGGCATTATGTAGAAGGTTACAGAAAGAAGAATCCAAATATTATGTTGTTCTTATCAAATGTTGTATTATACTTTATACCATACTTTGAACAAAAAAATAGCTATGAAAAGCAATGTATGACTGATGATTCAGCAGAAATGACTGGACCATTGTTATTAGCAAATCATGAACAAAATGAGCAAAAAACTATTAATAACTTATGGAAAATGTTGCAACAAGAACAGTTTGATATGATGTTCAGTTTGGAAAGTGGATTTATGTCAATAAAGTTTGTATAATTTGGAAATGAAGAAAATTATAATATATATACATATACAATTATGAGTATGGGTTAGTCTTTGAATGAAAGGGGTTAAGAATTAGTAGACATAAAACTGAGTATATAAAGTATGACTTTGGAGGAATATATCAAGAAGTTGAGGGGATGAAGAGATCAATGACCATAAGCAGTGATATGATTGGTAAAGTTGAGAATTTTAAATATTTAGGACCATTTGTACAAAAGGCGAAGGCTTTGGCATAAATGTATTATATAGGATTAAATGAAATTCGATGAAATGGAAATAAGTGTCAGGCATTTTATGTGATAAGAGAATTTTTATGAAGCTGAAATATACATTTTATAAGTGTGTAGTGAGACCAACTATGTTATATGGTTTGAAGTTTTTGGGGGTTGGCACGAGAATAGAACAGAGTATGAATGGTACAAAAATGAGAATGCTTAGATGGATGAATGGAGTGACAAGAGAAGATAGAATTAGTAACAAATATATGAGAAGTAGTATTGGTATAGTGTCAATAGTGGATGAAAGAAAATAGACTCAGATGGTTTGGGGATGGCATGAGACGAGAGGAAACAAAAGCAGTAAAAATGGTTATGAATATTAATGTTGAATGGAAAAGAGGAAAAGGAATACTAAAAATGTTGATATGGTTAGATATGACTAAGAATGATATTAAAGGTGTTGGTGTATGTGTAGAGAATGTTGATAAAATCGAGACAAGTGGAGGTTTAGGACAAAGGTGGCTGATCCCAAATAGTTCAGTGAAAAACAAGAAAGAAGAAGGAGACAATTGTATTGCAAAGAATACTTTTAGTATTGATATCACCAAATTATCAATTCATTATAGGGTGTATAAATAAATGAACCGTTAATGTTAAAGTGTAATATTTTATTTATTTTTTATTTTTGAAAGACATTTACAATCTGTATACATAAGAAAACAATAAGTAAATATGATAATATTAGTACTAGACGTGACAAACGTGAGGGAAGTGTGAGTGCCCAGTGACACTACTTTAAAATTATGAACTTAGGGGGAGGTAAAATGATCTACATAATATTCAGTAGGTACTAAGTATTATTTCATAAATCACGTGGCCATTTACATTTAAGATGACGGAGAGGGTTGTCAGGTATTGTGAAAGAAGAGTTTAGATATGAGTGGGTTAGAGTGTTTAAAGGTGACTTTATGGAATTTGTTATAATGATGAGAGGCAAGTGAGGATATTGGTGGTAAGTTGAGGTAGTGGTATAAGGTGCGGTTGCTAACGTACCAGGGAGCATTGGAAAGGTCATGGAGAGTTATTGATTGGAACACTTGAAATTTGATTAGGTTTAAGTTCTTCGAGGTATCCCACAGTAGAATTCCATGTCATTGCAGGACGTAGAATTTACTTGTAAATTAGTATTTTATTGATAAGAGAGGTTTTGGATCAGAGGAGTGGTCTAAATTTGTGAAGCCTGAGTTTAAGCAAAGTTCTTATAGCTTTCATGTAATCAGCTCAAATTAATCTTTGGTCAAGAGTGAGAACTAGGTATTGACAGATTTTTCCATTAGAATTATTTGGTTATTTATGTAAACAAGAGAGATTGTTTTAGGTCTGAGGGTAAAAGTGATGTGAGCGGACTTGCTTTCGTTAATTTTAATTTTTCATAAATTGATCCAATCTTGTTGTTGTGTTAAGTGGTCTTGAAGGTTCTTTATAGCGTTGGCTATTTCGGAGTTTGTTGAAGTTGTGGATATATCATCAACAAAGGTTGCTAGAGTGGTTTTAAGAGTAGGGGTAGGTCTGCTTTACATATATTATAGAGAGTCGGGGATAGGATACTGCCATGAGGAACGCCTGCTTTTATAGGATGTGTGTCAGAAGTTCGTATGCTATGCATTTAAAATAATTTTTTATTAGTTAAAAACAATATAGTTATAAATCATGTAACTTCACATTAACTTGTTTATATTTAATAATTCATATTCGATTTACAAAATTATAAATTTACTCATTGATAATCAAATATTAAATAATAAAAAGGGAATTAGTCATTTAAGGCTAGAATCGCCTTATACACTTATTTAGTGTTTATAAATATCAATATTCTATCAATTGTTTTAGTGGTCCTACAACTCAACCAAGAAACACAATATCCAGGCTTTTTATGGATTTTCAAAGAATATATGATAATAGTAACATAAAAAATGTAAATAATATTTATAAAATGTAAATGTTAGTTCAACTTTTATTAGAAGTATCTATTATCATTTTACTTTTAGACTTGTGGTGAGCCACTGGATAGCAAAATCAACGATATCAAACAAAAGGTTTTAGATACATTTAACAATGTGTTAAAAACTAAAACTGTATGTATAAAGTTTAATTTTATTGAATTAAAAGAAATTATTAACTGTAATAATTGTCTTTAGATTGCAGTACGTTTAACTTGCTGTAACTATGTTGATCCATCAGAAACAGCATTTGTTTGGATGGAAAATTACCGAATGCTAAAAGGTGTCATAGAAAATATTCAAGGAGTTCGAGGATCAGTTACTGACAGAATAGGCAAACCTATTAGGAACGCTATTGTAACTTTAAACATGTTTGCTGATATTTACAAAGTCACTTCTAATTCTGCAGTTTTTAAAGCTTACCTACCAGTAGGGGTGTATACAATAAATGTGAGTGTAGATAATTCTTAAATCAACTTTGAGAAGGATTGCTATGTAATTTATATTTATTCAGGTTAAAGCAACTGGATATTTGACTAGAAAATTTCCAATCCATGTGACTAGTGGAAATATTACTGTAATTAAAGTTGTTATGTTACCTGTTGGACAGGGTTCTGCAACACAAGAATTTAATACATTAATTAAAGGTAATTACCAATATTTATGTAGTTTATACTGTTTTTAGAACATTTAGTAAACTCAATGAATTATATTATTTAGGATATGTTTTTGGAAATGAAAAGAAACCAATTAAAGGAGCAATCATAACCGATGAGTCATCTTCTTCATTTTCTACTAGCGATAATAGTGGATTTTATAAATTACTAATTGAAAACGGTAAATTATTGTTCTTAATATTTTATTTGTATTTAATAATGAAAATCAACAAAAAAAAGTAGTTTTTAACCTTCTTTAAATGTCTTAAAATATGTTTTTATTATTATTATTATTAATTTAAAGCGTTGAAAAATATATAGATATTTATTATATCTTATTTTTTTTTTTAATGCTTCTGTAAGTATTAAATAGATTAATTAAATTCTTGATATATATTTACATGTAGATTCTTTTAAGTTTAGTATTATTTTTTTGATTTATTAATGGATGTTGATTTTTATTAAATTCAACATAACAGTTAAGATGAAGCATGTAATACTTTTCTATGTTCACATTTAACACAATGTATTGTAATTATTTCAGCTGATTATTAAGGTTCAATGGATATGATTAAATTTTAAAAATAGACTTGGTTTTAAATGATTTCTTTATTTTTAATAGTTTTGAAGATGCAATTTTAATAATAATTTTATATAACAAGGAAAATAATAAATTTATTAATTAATTTAAATTTATTTATATATTTTTTATTAGACATATAAATATTGTAAGAACAATTTTATTGAGGATCAGTTTAAAATATAAATATATAATAATAGTCAACACTTAATTATTTTCATTCATTATATAAGAATGGTTTCCTTTTTAATATCCTTATTAATAATAAAATATGTATAATAATAATTATAAAACTATATAATAAAACTTATTGAACTGAAATTTTAAATTATTATTAAAAATAATAATAATAATAATAGTTGACAGTTATTCAATTTATCACGTGATTTTTCCATTTTATTTAATATTCATAGGTGTTAGAACTATACGAGTAGAAGCCAATGGATATGAAACTTCAGTAAAATCTATTAATATTAAAGGTGACAATCCTCTATCTGTAATTTTTACATTACAGAAAGATGAGAGAATATTTAATATGCCTAGGATGTTGTTCATTGTTCTTGTTGGTAATTAAAAAAACATATTTAATCTGCTATATTTACAAATAATTATATAAATTTATTATTAACATTTAATGTTTGTTTTCTGTGTTAATAGTTTTTGTGATTTCTGTTATTGGCGTGGGTTGGTATCATTGTTACCTTCGATGGAAATCTGAAAGACCTTCATCTTTTGCCTACAGGAATGGTTTTGCTTTGCTTCCTCAAAAGCCTTATCTTTTTGATGACGATGATGAAGTGGAACTTTTTCGTAATCCAGGTATTAAAGGCAAGTTTATTTTGGTAATATTTTTTTGTATTTATAATCAAATAATCATTTCATTTTCAAATGAAGATTTTTTTTTTTTTGTTTTCTTAATTAAGTAAATATAATATTTGTTATGCATTAAATTAGTCTATTAGTCGCTATTTAATGTTGATTAGTTCTAGATTAAATCACACAATTGAGTAAGTTACTTAAAATTTAAACAGTTTCTCTTAGATTATTAAAATGCATAATTGTTTTCAGGAATTTTCTATTAATAGCCTATAATACCTGGTTATATAATAAAATAGTTGGTATTAAATGATACTTTTAGGTTGGGAAATGATGTGAATCATTAAGAAAAGATCTAGTTATGATTTGAACCATGTTAATTATATTATTATTTACAGATTCAATTAATAGACCATACCACGATAATTCAGATGTGAGCTACACTGATAGTTCAGATGAGTCTGTGTCAAATTTTGTTCGGTAATCATTAAAATACTATTTATTAGAAATATTTATATTTTTTAAGATCATGACTAATACTACTATATTTAAATGAGAGCCGATTAAATAAATACAAATTTCCATTATGTACTAGTCAGTTTAGTAGACATTCATCTGATAAATATTGTGGTTAAGTTTACAAGATTGTCTTTAGTATGGTAATGAGAAATCTATTTATTTTTTTTTGTGAACACTAAGTGCAAACTTAAATTGTGATTTATTTAAGATGATTATATTGACCAATTAATAATTAATTAATTTTGTAATTTAATATTTTATTATTATGAATATGTTAAACATTTAAATTGTACAAAAAATAATATTTTTTAATTCTTTACTAATATTAAAAATAGGTTTAAAAATTTATTGTCACTACTTTAGAGAAGTGTTTTTTTCTTGTAAATAGGTAATTTCTGTTGCTTTCTAAAAAATTATTTATGTTATTATGGTTCTAAAAATATATTCGTATTTTTCATAAAGTTTAACAGTGATTGATTGTTTTTACCAATTTTTAAATTTGTCTCTTATAAATATTTTGAAATTGATTATTGTTGTGTCAATCAAAATAAAAACGCGAAAAAATCTATTTCTAGTAAACTTTATGATAAATTTGAATTTATTTTTAGAATTCTTATTATACTAGACCAGTAGGTCTGATATATTTTATGAATATAACAAATTTTTTAAGTGTTTACTTGCCAAATGATGAGAACTATTGCCTGGTGCGATAGATATATCTTTACACACATACTCATTTACTTGTTAACTATTAGCATTATAGAAACACATCACAATATTGCATTTACTTAACCTTTTAATATGTGATCACTTCCAATCTGCTTAAGGGAATCAAGTATACATTTTATTATATAATTATAACTAGTTTATGTTTGAACAAATTTAAAATTGTATAAAATACTTCTATTTAATTGTTTAATTTATTGTTTATATTTTTATACGCGCAAACAATCTTGTTGAATAAATTATGATACTTTATGAAATTTATATTATTATGAAAATTTAATTCAAATACATTAATATAATTTCAACTATTCACAGTATTTTTTACATTTTTGGTATAAAATCATTATAACTATAAATAACACTTTATGTTATTATGTGTCCTTTATGCGCTTTCATTTGGTGTTCACTAGACAAATGGTTATCTAAAAATAATTGTCTTCCAAATGCTTGGCGACAAATCATACATTTGAATTTAAGTCGTCCTTCTGCATGCATTTTCAAATGTTTCTTATAATTACAAAACGATACAAATGAACGATCACAGATATCACATTTGTGTTGAACCATATGTTCTTGAACATGATTACTCCTTGACACCTTGATTAAACATATAAAACAATAAGAAAAAATGATTTAAATTTAAATTATAAACTCACTTACCCAATTCTTAAAATATCTAGGACAATAAAAACATTTGAATTGCTTGATGCCAGAATGACCTTGTTCATGGTTAACTCTACTACTTGAAGCACTAAATGTTTTTTCACAACCTTCATGGCGGCATTTATAAGGTCTTTCTTTGGTATGTACTCGCATGTGTTTTTGCACAAGATCCTTTAGTCTAAAACAACGCCCACAGACTGGGCAAGCAAAAGGTTTCTCACCAGTATGAACTCTTTCATGATTAACCTAATATATAGGTAGAAAATTAATATAATTTTTTTAATTAAAAATTTAAATGGTGTAATTACCTTTTCAATAGGTTTAACAAAAGTTTTTCCACAAAAACGACATTCGTGTAATCGACGTAAACGTTCAGGTGGTTCAATATGTGTAATGGCATGATGTTTTAAAGAATTTTTGTCATTAAACTGAGCATTACAAACATCACAGACCAATACTTCACGTGGTTTACGTCGCATTTCATGTGCTCTTTGATGACATCGGAGACGAAATTCGGAATCATAACATTTATTACATACACTAAAATAGTTAAATGTTAATTTAACAAAATATTATATGATTAATATAAACCATACTTGCATAGAAATTTTAAGTTAGAAAACTTAGGATTTTGATGAGCAATTAAATGAGTCTCCATCATTTCTGGTGCAACCGGTTGATCACAGAATGGACATTTATTTGAATCATTTACGTGTACCATTAGATGTGTTCTTAAATAACCTTCTGAATCAAACTCTCCATTACAATGTGGACAAATATGCTGAGAACGATTAGTAACAAGAGACCGATTGTTATTTCTTAAAGCTGGATTTTTGCTTTCCACATTTTTTTTTGATTTGGATACTGCTAATTCACCTTCTTTGCAGTTATGCTTATTTAATTTAGTCCAATGATCAGATCTTACATTACACTCTTTACACTTCCAAGTAAGCAAAAGACAATTATCCATATTTTCTAATTGAGCATATTCACTGCAATCCGTTACTTTTTCTAATGATGGAATAATTTTGTTATCATATGGTTTATTTTGAAATAATATTTGTTCAAAACTAAAATGATCATTGTTAGATTTAAGTCTTATGACACGAATTCGTTTATTAAAACTCAACTTACGGGCTTCAACTTGAAAATAATCATTGACATCTTCAGCCACTCGATGAAGTAAATAAATAGGGGTATCAAAGTAACGATCACCATATGCATCAGTAATACAATGATTGGTGTACATATTTGCATACAATATTTTGTTATCAGTTTGTTCTGCATTATTCTGTTCTTTGTCTTCGCTTTCAATTTTAATTGTTTGTAAGTCATCTTCTATAGTAGTTTCATTTTTTTCTGATTTATTTATATTCATAAATTGTTTTTTATTTAAATGCTCCTGTACCAAGTCATAATGATTTGTATAAAAGTAGCCATTTCCCCATTTTATCCATGTTCCTGACTGTGGAGTTTGTTTATCAATCATTTCAGCCATATTTTTTAAAGTATTGAGATCTGCATTTTCAGTAACCTACACATAATAACTCAATAAAATATATTAAAAATATAAAAAAATGAATCATACAAACCTGAAATACAACTTCTTGTCCTTTATGGCAGCTATCTATATGATCTTGAATTGATAGGAAATTTATATTACAATCTGAACAGTGATAAACATTTTGTTCTATTTGAGACTCAGTATCTGATGCCCGTGTTATTGTTTTAGATGGATCATCATCAGTAAATTCTTCAATAAATTTTTTAACTCCAGTTTCTGCATCAATATCCGTTTGTCGTTCATCATTTTGATAATCTTCTTCTTTAACTAGATTATCATATACATCTATTTCGTTTTCAAGGTCAGGTTCATCGTCTAAGCAAATTTCAATTTATCATATGAATATAAAAATATGCTGATTAAATATAACACTGCTTATGACTTACCAGGATAAACAACAATCATTTCATTGTCGAGCAGGGTCTTCTCAGACTCGTCCTCTTTATCCGTGCACATCTTGTCCAAATGCACAACTAACGAGTTGATGTCATCACATTGTTTCCCACAAAAAGGGCATTGGATGTTTGTGGTTAAGCTCAGTAAATGATATTTCAATAAGTCTTGATTAGAAAATCTGTCTTCACAGCAAAGTGGACACGCGACACTCTCCATTTAACTCGGAATGTTAATAACGATTTGTTGAAGCGATTGTTGCAGTCGTTATCCGACCGTTCAACACGAAAACAAAATATTAAGTCCGGGCATTCGTACGATAGGAAATAGATGCTGAAATATCCTACACAGGAGCCTTCTACTTACGCTCTAATAAAAACAGTTATCTCGTTATTCCAAATTACTTGAAAAATTTGCACAGGACCAGCGAAATTATTTTTCATCCATAATAAAACTGTCGGTGCAAACGAAATAATACGCAATCTGTACGGTGAAAAAAATACAAGAATTTGTTTTTCAAAATGAACCGCCTAAACCCGTTAGTAACTTCAGAGATGTGGCTGGATCGCGTAGAATGCTACAACAGCGGAACACCAATCGTTACGTTACCGACGTCAGAGTGACCGCAAACCGCCATTGTTTTGATTAAAGTTGCTGTACAATCAGTGTATACGATGTTATAATTGGTGTGTGCAATGTAACCAACCGTAGGCACACGGTAATTTATCGACCAACAGATGATTGAACTCATTGATAAGAAAGGCAATAGCAGAGACCAGTATAGATGACCATATATTTTTCTAGTCGAAACGGGACAAAAAGAAAAATAAATATTTTTTTAAATATTTATATTAAAATAATTATGTACTATTATGGTTATAAGGGACAAAAATATTAAATTTTATTAAAAATATTTTTTTTTTTGGTTTTTATAAAAAAAAAAAAAAAAAAGCCTCTACGTAAAGAAAACGGTTGACGATTACTGTATTACTGAAATAAATAACTTTGAAAAATAATTTTTTGTTTGCGCTGATATTAGGGTATTAAAACATATTAGGTTAATACGTCCATATTAATACATCTTTCGCCACAATAGGAATTTTACGAGTATATTTTATTAGTATAATTATACTCCAATACACCCACCACACAGCCCCAATTCCGTACAATGTCAACCGTGCAATAATTCAGTATATACACGTTACATGCACACATAATAGTTAAATACAATAAAAACAATAACTCATCGATAGATTAAAATTGAATATTGTTATTTTTTACTATTTTCTGATAACGGGACATTTTTGTGTCCCGAAAATTTTCCTTGGGACAACGGGACGAAGATACGAAAAATTTAACTTTGACAATTTTAGCATGTATATGAGATATCATTGCTTTCAAGATCAAGATAAATAAATAAATTAGATCATAATGTCATTTATAAGGCAATTTTTTATATTTTTTTGTAATTTTTTTATATTCTATTTATTTTTATTTTTTAATCACATATAAAGTTTTTTATAACATATATATTTACATATTTTGGTTTTTTTAATACATATAAATCCGAGCCCTAGTCATAATTTATAAATAGCCTTTAGTACAAATTTAAAAAATATGTTAACATTTACTTTATTTGGTAAGTGTTAAAAACATGCGCATTCTTCCTTCATCGTTGCATATTACGGTTTGGTCTTAATCATGCTGGTGATTACTAGTTACTACGTTTTCAATATACAGTTTTTTTTAAATTACCAAATTTTGTTTAAAAGTTAATTTTCAGAGAAGGTTGGGGGGAGAGGCAATCGCCCCTTTGCATCCCCCTGGAGCTACGCCACTGAAATGTACTAAACCTGTACAATTCTTAAAAACCATTTTAGTATATTAACAGAAGTATGAAGATTTACATAGTATCCAAAGAAATTATTTAGTGAGTAAATGGAAATACCGAAATACATTAATAATTCATTACCATAGAATTCCTATAATATTTATATGAAAATAGTTACTCAATAAATGTGAATGGAAACAATGTACCAAAACCACATTGGCTCTAATTGGTTAATGATAAATGAGAAAATATTAATATTGTGGACCAAAGAAGTAGAATAAATTGAAACTAATATAATAGATTAACAAGACAATGATAAAGTAATTTTAAAGAAGACATTACAGTTTCTATGTTCAATTAAAAAATTATTGGTAAGCTCGTATAATTATTTATTCAGTTAATTTGGTTATATTTTACTTAATAGTTGATAAAAATTTATGGTTAGACATTACATAGAAATCAGGTAACAAATAAATATAACTTGTTGTAACAAGAATATATAGTTGAAAAAAAAAACAAATTCTAGTTTTTGAATAAACCCTTGATATGTGTATTATATAAATATTGTATAAACAAGAAACATAGCAATGATACATACAAGTATGTTATATTATTTTACAAGTATGATAGATTCAATCATGAGTATATAATTATAATACAAATTTTTATGTTAATACTCTTACATTTTATTTATAAGGATAAGAATTTAAAATATATAAAAGTATATTGTAATTTAAAATACATAAAAGTGTATTGTAATTTTTTTCAATAATTTATTTGATAATACCTGGTAGAAACAAATAAATTAGGAAATAATTAATTTTTAATACATCATTAAATTTATAAAATATATTTTATGTAATATATATTAAGGTCATATTATTATAGTTGATTAATTTTTAAGATATATAATTTGATAAACACACATTATTAAACTAAGGTATCACAAGGAATCATTTTCTGATTTTTAGATCAAAAAATATTAATATGCATTAACTTAAATAGATATAAATGTCAAAATAAAATATGACAAATGATTAAATGGTGTAAATACATTTGTGAATCAAATGCCTTAATTTATAAAAGTATTATTTTAAATATTATCAATTAAATTACACAAGAAAATGTTGTATATGTATTGTACTAGTAATTACATTTATTTTTTATGGATTAATAAGAATATATGGAGAAAAAAATTTATTTTTGTTAAATTAATATTACAAAAAAAAATTATCAAAATAAAATAGTTAATTTAAATGTGTTTTTTTTTGTAATGATACAGAAATAATTTGTCTTACAAATAGTAAAATTGTTGTATAATATATAATTATTTAGTTTTTAATTGTTTATATAATATAATATAATATGTATCACTTGTTATATATTAAAATTTTATTCTTAAAATATTAAAACAGAATGTATACACTTCTATACTTTGATGAAATCATAAGTAATTTATTTTACATAAGATTTTAAACTTACCATAAAATATCATTGTAGTAGTTGTAGAAGTATGTATAATGTTAAGAAAATAAAACAATTATTATTATGCACCAAATCCATAAATAAAAGCTATCCTTTGGTAAAATTCTCCCAGAGTACGTTTCAGAAGAGGCCTAGTAGCAGATTCAGTCAAAATTCTAACACCATTAAATAATACTGGTAATAGTAACTTAAAAGAGTCGTCATCTAACTGTGCCAATAAATCGAAAACTGAAATCAACATTTCTGACCAAACTGATTCATGTACTTCACTATCCTGCAAATCAAAATATTTAGAAAATAGTTTGTATTTAAATATATTGATAAAACAAGTGTAAATAAAAACTTAATACATTACTTTGTTAATACTGATTTTTCTTTGTTCTTCGATTTCTGCTGGTAAATTTTCTTCATTTTTTTCAACAGAATCTGGTTGTCCTGGCATAGAGTTAGCATGTTTTCTTTTCTTGTATTCTTCAATTAGATTGTCCAAATTTTTACAACTTGCTATTGCATATATAGTATCATCATCATCACTTCCACTATCTTCATTTTTTGATGTTAAAGGTGCATTTGGATATATCTTTTTAAAATCTTCAAATTTAAATGCTGTAGTTTTCTCAGTCGTTTCAAAAATATCATCATTTTGTGCTACAAAGAAAAATACTGGCTTATCTCCTGCTCTATCAATGGCACAATGTGTACCACTTTTATCCATTACTATTTCAATATATTTTTGGCAAGCATCATCAAATATTCGTTTTAGTTCAAGAATAAAATGTTCAGTATCATTAATGGGAGATCTTTTATCAATAATTTGTTTGATTTGATCAGAACTTAAAAGAGATGTTCGATGGATACATATTTCAAAAAGCGTAACCAATGAGAGTGTCCAAGCTCCTCCAGCTTGTTTGTACAAATTAGCAGCTTTTTCTAAGCCAGCAACTTTTTGAATTAGAAATTTTAAGCCGGGTCTAGAATCAAATTCCCATGAAATACTGTAGGTCATATTTAAACTTGAAATAAATGTATGAATTTGAAATTCGGTAAGTAAGGATAAATAACCAGGCATAGACTTTTCAAGTATTTTAGATGGCTGTTCATCCATTGGTGTTATCAAAGAAGACTGAAGAAGAATATTTGCCAAACTAAAAGAATAATGCCAATGTGAATAAATTTTTTTTTTTTTATACACTTATAAATAAATACCTTGGAATAGCTTTGTTAGTACCCTTTATTAAAACATTTCCAATCATTTGTAATAACATTTCATTTACAAATAATCCAAGTACTATGTTTTTATAGGGAACACGCTCCGGTGTCTTTTGCCATTGGTTATCTATTTCTGAATTACACCAATGATGACATAACAAAAATATAAAACTCCTTTCATCATCAACAATTGTATCACTTTTAACTCTTTGATGGTCTAACAAAAATACCTAGAAATTATAATACATCAAAATAAACAATTAAGTTTATTAATAGCTTATAACAAATAATATATTTTATTTGTGATCAATCATTTTTATATAACTATATATCAATTCATTCTTGATTAACTTTAATTGCTTTTAATTTAATTCAACTATATGTTAAAATATATGACATATCATAAAACTGTTATTAGTTATAACTTTTTAGTTAAAAGCATTATTGTAAAATAATAGATAATGTATCAATATTAATTATTTTATTTTTTGATGTTTACAAAGAAAATAACTATAAATTTAAAAAAATTAAAATAATATTAAAAGGGGTTAAGATACATTTATATGTTAAATAAAACTATCTCAAAATAAAAGAATACCTGTTGTGATAATTGTTTTAAATTCAAATTTTCATCTACTGTACTATCTCTTCTAGCAGCTACTTTTATGCCAGCAGCTAAATCTCCATAAAAGCTATCAGAAAATGGGCTGTATGTCATTGATACTCTTGTTAATGGGTGTAAAGAAATAGCACAAGCTCTGTGTAAGCTAAAACTGATTAAATCCCATTGTTTTGTGGTAAAACTATCTCCGGCACCTAAAACAAAATGTCTCAAACAGGCACATCCTAATCGGACAATGTTCTCCACTGTTTGAATACAAAATTCATTTAAAACAAATAATAGTTGTTTTATCATAAGTGTTATTTCTTTTTCAAATTTTGATTCATAATTCTTATCCATCTTAAGGTAAGTGGCAATTAAGTCAGTAGAATTTCCACACAATTGTTTGAAATTAGGTAAATCACTAAGGTCATGTGTAGATACAATTTTTCGTTCCCATATTTGTATAGTTGGAAGAAGTAATCGATTGATGCAGAAGCAACCAAAAATAAATCCTATAATCATATTTATTTATCCATTTATGTATCTATCACAATTAACACTACAATACTAATCAAGAATATTAGTATTATTACCTGGTGTTTCAGGAAAGGACTGTAGTAAGTCCAAGAGTAATTCAAGACTTTGTCTTTGATATATACCAGTTGTACCATTAATTGCAGTACAAAGTCCTTCTACAATGCAGTACCATACTCTTAATATGCCACACGGTTGATCTATTTCCTCCAATATTATAGCTTCATTCTTTGATTCTTCAATTGATAATAGCATATAGTTTTCATTTTGAATATTTTGTAATTCAGGTACATCATAATCAATCAAAGTAAAGATATGGTTGCTAAACATGATTCACAAATGATAAAAAAATTAATAACATTTTTATATATTTATAAAATAAATGCTGTACTAACTAATAAACCAAACTTAAATATGTTATATATTTAATAAAGTAATACTTACATAAAGAGGTTTAGAAAAAATCTAATAACTTACCGATTAGGTAAATGAAATTTTGGACAAGCTGGCATAACATACATTGACTTTAATATTAAACTGCAATGTTGTAAGTGTTTAAGAGCTGCTTTGCAAAGTTCTAGTTTAATATCATCATCAGAGTTATCGAAATCTAATTGTTATGAAAAAAATTCTTGGTCATTTATACTTTATAATATGGATTTCATTTTAAATATAGACAAAATACATACTAGTTCCTTTGACATGTTTAATAAGACAAGCTATGCAATCAACAGCGGCATTTGAGAATGCTAATGTATCATCAGTATTAAGAAAAACTCTAAATACTTCCAACAAGGTTGACAAATGACTACTATTGACTACTTTTAAAGCACCAAACAAAGGTCTCCAACCAGATCTAATGTCTGAACGGTTAGCTTCAACAAATTCACATAAGCAACTGACAATCTGTAAATAACCATAAACTTTTTTTAATTATTCAACATAAATTGAAAATATATAAAAATGAAATTATTTTACTTGATCTTGAACTTCTATGTCACATAATTCTAAACATAAAAGATTTTCAAAAGGCTTAAATAGAGATTCATTAATATGAAAATGAGAAAGTTCAGGTTGATCATTGAGAAAAGCTAAGACTGTATCATGAATTGAGGCAATAGCTTGTTTAGATAATGCCAAATCTTTATGACATGCTATCTAAAAAAAAATGTATGTTATTAAAACTTCTTAACATGAAGAAACAATTAGATCAAATATATTTACTTCCATCCAGCATGGCAATGCTATAGACCATATTTTTATCATATGAAATAATGGACGACCACTTTTAATACACCGTAACATAAGACGAGATAATCGTGTTAAAAGAGTTGCATTATTTGTAGAACAATTTAATTTAGGTTTCTTTTTATCAGGTAATTTAAATAACTCATAACGAATAGTTTGACATAGACTACGAACAAATTCAGTTAATGCTCTTAGATTTAATTTTAATGCAGCATCTTCAAATAACCTATAAAATAAAGTAAATTTAATGAATCATAAAACAAACAATTTTCATTCAATATTAACAGATATACCGATCAACATATTGAGACAGTATGCAAACAATTTGTGCAGCATATTCTTGGTTTAATATTCCATTGCTTTCAATATCTGCTCTACTTTTATTCACTAAAGTTGATATAGATTCAGTCAAATTATTAGAAGAAGTTGGTGAAGATAAAAAACTGTAGACGTCCATGCTACAAATTAAAACAGCTAATAAGTTTTCAAACAAATATTATATCAAAGGTTTTTTCCCAAATAAGAGCTTTATTTATTTATTTATTTAATATGATTTAAAAATGTATAAATTGTAAACAATATCAAAATTAAATTTCATAAGATTAAAAAAAAAAAAAAGGAGACTTCTTGATCGGGTAAGATATAGAGACAGATGAATGATATATATATATACTTTATTGATATTTTAAATTTTAAACTTTAAACTATTGTACCATTGTTCTCAAATAACAATTTTGAGGGAAAAAGATCAAATGGATTAGTTTATTTTTCTAAAAAATGGTTGATTTAATAGTGGAACCAAATTTTTTAGTAAGGTAAATTGAATTTTTTATGTGCTTAATTTGCTATAGCAAAAAAAAAAAAAAAGTATCTAAAATTTAAGAAAATTAAACATATCAAGTACTTATCAACAGCATAAATTTCAATAAATATTTTGAAACTATGAAATAACTAAATAACTAATTACATTTAATACAAATTCATTGAAATATCTAATTTTGTAACATTTTCAAATAATTTTTTGTTTAAAAGAAAATCTTATGAAAAATCTTACACCCAATTTTTTATTTCAAAATTTCAAGCCTTAAGAACAACAATTTAAAATTATATAAATTATTGTGCTACTTATTGTTTTATCAATTTTTTTTTCTTTAATTAGATATAGACATATATAAAAAATGTAATACATTTTCAAAACTTTTTGTCAAACCAAAATTATTTAATCGATATTTTCAAAAAAAGTAATTACATGAACATTACAATTTTCTCTTAATAACTCAAAAAAAAAAAAATCTTTTGAAATTTATATTGTTCATAGCAAACAACAAAGAAGCATTCAGTGAAAATGTCATGTCTTCATAATTATTATCATGGGTTAAAAGGAAATAAAAATTTGTTTTGTCAAAAACTAATGTGTCATAAATTGTACTATATGTACTATATGCTTATAACTTTTTAACAGTTTTTCTCAATTACTAAGAAAATTTGTAACTTTAACTCTCTTAAAATACCAACTAAAATTCATTACCTATCATTTACTTTTTACTTAGTAATGATTGGAGTATTCTTGGTGTCAATCGTGTACAAAAATATTAGAACAAAAATCATCATAGTAAAACCAATAAAATTCCTCGAATCATTTAGAATCGAATAAGGGAAATCTGAATAACAATTAAAAAAAACTTACTAAAATTAAAACAAAAAAAGACAAAATGAGACTAAAAGGGTATTAACTCCAAAATTAATATGTGTAATAATTGATGTCTTATGCTTTATAAGAAATTGTTTAAATTAATATTTTCAATTAAATATAGGATACTTTACATAATATATTTTTAAATTGAATTTCTCTTTTATATAACAACAAAAAAAATTATATTTTAAATATGATTTTCATATTTGCATATAAGCAGTGTCTTAATACTGAAGAGAAGGATGACAAGATATTGAGTATACAATTCCTAAGCTAATTTTTTTTTTAAAAATTGCAGCAACACCATACCAACAAATGGAACAAGACCCACAATTATTTTTTTGATAAAAAATAATTCTTACCAAACTTCTTCATCGCTATCTAAGGATGAACCAAAACTTTTATTTAAATTCTCAGTAGTTAATAATTTAGGTTTAATCATTTTTAAAGCAGTAACTGATGAAGATGTCTGTCTAAAAAATACTTGTTCAAGGTATCCAACATACAAAGCACAACTGAAAAGTAAAATTAAACAAATTAATATTTATTATTTAAATTAATATTTAAAATATTTACTTAAAAATATGTGGCCAACATTCTTGACCATGGCATCCAAATTCTAAGCCCCGTGAAAGCATCACATCCATACTTAAAACATGTGAAGTTATTAACTTTGGTTGTTTTTTCATTATACCAGAAAACCAATTAATATGACCATTATGTGCACAAGAAGCTTTTACGAGTAACGCAAAAATACCTTCACAACGATTATGCATACCTAAAACAAACAAGTACGATTAATATAGTAATAAACAATTGAATGTTGATATAGATTATTTGAATAATGCAAAATAAAATATTTTTATTTTTAAAGTAAATATAAATTAGTAATTTTGTATCAATAAAATTATAAATTTCAACACATACCTAAAATATTTGCAAGAGTAGCTGCTTTTTGTAAAGCATCTAAACTGTGTTGAACTGACATTTGACGGATAGAATCTTTGTTTAACTCATTTCGTAACATTTTTTTTACTTGTGTATTTTTTGTGTCACTGGATGAATCAAATTGAAGAGGAATCGCCAAAACATTCATCATAGTATCCCAGCAACAAGTAATAATTCGTCTACTTAATTTTATTCCTAATAAAAACACCATATTGCTTATAAATACAAATTTATGTATTATATTAAATAATTACCAAAAAGATAATTTGAATTAATCCTAAAAGTTTACTTAAAATAAGCTTTTCAAACATATTTTAATAAATTATTTTTTATTTTAATTGAATTTTACTATGATAGGATGATAAATATTAAAAAT
The DNA here is from genome assembly GCA_034509805.1 of Sipha maydis. Taxonomy (NCBI): domain Eukaryota; kingdom Metazoa; phylum Arthropoda; class Insecta; order Hemiptera; family Aphididae; genus Sipha; species Sipha maydis. The sequence goes on from JASXSY010001689.1 coordinate 65,359, forward strand.
CTTACCAGCATCAATATCAGGACTAGTTTCAGATCTACAGACCGTTCTTTCTAGACGAAGATAATCTGATAGTAGCCAATTCACTTTATTTTCAGAACTATAACCATCAATATCTAAACAAATGTATTAAAAGAAAAGAAAATTAATAAAACTATATGATAGAGGTTTAAATTTGAAATAAAAATGTACGTAAAAAAATTATAATCATACAAACAGTAGGAATCATTTAAAACAAAATTGTTCAACATCATACAATGGATAGGCCAATAATGTTAACTAATAACTTCAATACTGTTAAAAGTGGTTTTTATAGTATTTTAATTTCAGATTATAGATAAAATGATGTGCAACAAATACAAAATTAAAATTAAGTGCTACAAAAAATATATATAAATAATATACATGTACTAAAATTAAATACTATGTAAAAATGGATCAAACTGAAATGTTTATAAAATTGTATTTAAAACAAAATAAATTAACTGAAAATTAAATAATTTTTTTATGTTTAAATTTTTTTTAAAAGGATTTTTCATGCTCATATAATATTAAAATTAATTAATAATAAACAAATAAACTTGATGCTTATATTTAATTTTTCCTAAGTTTAAGTTATTAAATTATTAATATATCTTCTGGTTAAAATAAAACTAGTTGCAAAAATATCGGATAGAAGTATAAAAATATTTAAAGTAATATTATTATTGTTCCAATTGAACACTAATAAAAAAAAAAAAAAAATTACAAAATACAAAAAATGGATTTATTAAAATAATAAAATGATAACAAACAAAAATACAACAAAATCAAAATTATCATTCAATTAAAACTTAATGCATTTTTTTTATTGACAAAACTCAATTACTTATTAAAATACAAAGTCATAATAATACTAAATATGTTGTTTTTTTTTTTTAAAAAAAAAAAAGATTTTTTGAATTAAATAAAAAAAATTAAGAGATTAATAGTAAATGATATCTTTTGTGTTTAGTTTTATTTTATTTTAAAGAATACGTTGAAAATCCTAATTGTAAAATTAATTCACTAAATTAAATCAAATTAAGAACTACGCAATTCAAACGTGATTCAATTAAAATGTGACATGTACGACTTCAAGTCGTTGACTTGCGTGATTTGAGGTCTATTAACACAAAATTATATCTAGCCAATCGAACAGTGTAAATCTTGACTTCTTTTGACTTCAGTTTCAAAGTTATCAAGTTCGATTAGTTTGAAGATATTGTTATGTACTGTTGATATAAAAGGAAACAAAAATAAAATGAAGCATTAGGTCCATTCTTATTGTGCAAAAAATATCCACTATCTAACTTTTGTAGTGGCCAGGCCTAGTCCATAAAATCTTTTCTACAATAGTTGGAAATGATGCAATTACATAAAGGTAGATAAGTAGGTTTTTTTTAACCGAACAAATGAATTTTAAATGAAACACCTCCGTTGATATAAATCTGTATGTCAAATGAAAAAATGATAAAATGATTTAAATCGCATGCAATTTGGGTGATAGGCGACTAGCACTGCCGATTGTATGTGTAATGCGTCACTTGCATCATTATAAAATAACGTCATTAGTGGAACCCCATTCATTTTGCTTGGAAACCTTGAGTGGCAAAAATTGCGTTGTATGTGAATTGCATAGTGCGGAGGTTTCTTAATTATATTGAAATATAGAAAAAAATAATATATATTTTTAGAGGCACATGTTTCCTACGTGTAGGCCTGTGGAAAATTGCCGCTCTAAATAGCTAAAATATTAGATAAATATACCGCATTAACTGAGTTATTAATTAATTGCCCACTATAAAATACATATTAAGTAAGTATTCATAACACTCTTTATTTAAATACTAAAACAAAATTTGCCATTATAAACCTATATATACATACGCCACTTTTTAATTTATTACAAACTTATTTAGAATTTTTAAGGCTCATAAGAATTTGATTTGATTTAATCTATTCATTTAAAATTATTTATAATAAATAATAATAAAATCGTTAAAAAACACTTTGAAACATAAAATATCCAATCACTCCAAACAATGTGTAAAAAAGAAGCATACCAAAAAAAAAAAAAAATAAGCCAAAATAACAAATTCTTATCAAGCTTGAAAGTTGAAGCCAAACCCAATATGAACCTGATAATAGATCTATTAACGCCAAATGACCAGTTGCTTGAATCTTGTAACCGGATAATATCAAAATATTAGTAACAAGTACATGTTGATAGAGTTCAGCTAACCAACTGCTAGATACATACATCAACATGCCACTGCTGAATATATCTTCAATAAATTGATCCTGTAGAATAACCCACCCATGATAATTATATCTAGAATAAAATATAATCCTTAAGCTGTTATAATTATTGAGTTATTTTATATATTGCATTAATACAATTTTCCATAGAGACAAACTAATAAAAATACAAAAAATATTTTCATAGATAACATCCTAAAAATATTATAAATAAAACCAAAAAAAATAATAGCACAACATTAATAGTTAAACTTAACTTATATATTTTTAACTTACTTCAGACATGATTGGCGGCACAGAAGAGTCATCATAATAATTCTGATGAATTAATTTCATATTAAGATATAGTGACATGCATGTTGCTACATAAACACCATCCGCATTTATTATTATTGAACCATATTTGTTATTTTCTTGGCGAGTAATTTCTACAATAAAAATAAAATAATCATTAAAATAAAAAAATTAATTCATCAAGTTTTTATGGCAGTAATTTTAAAAATATTTATTACTAAAGTCAAGTCATCATAACTTGAAACTTAAAGATAAGAAACAAATATTTAAGTTCTTAAAAATGATAATAAATCAACATTGAAGTACATTTGAAAAGATTTTAAAAATTATTTGAGTTTATGTGATTTGACTATATAATTAACTGTAGAATATATACAATTATACAATTATGCTATAATAATTACAAATATTACTATATTCATTGAAAATTAGTTACATTGTTAATACAAAATAAATAAACCTATTCATCAAAAAATGTCTATAAAATTAACCATATGTTAATATTTCTTAATTTCCAGTTTAATTATTTACAATTACTATAAAAACTGGTATATTTAGCAATTAAAGATTTTTTCATTTTTTAAATCAAACCATTAATTCTTATTTTTTTAAAAATATGAATAAAAATTTATAATTATGTCTATACATAAAATCCTATTGATTAACTTAAAGGAAAAATTAGTCCTTAACCAATTAAGACAATTTTTTTTATACCCTGTGCTAAGATAAGTTGCTATCACAAAAAATTATTAAGGGATTAACTTTTAATAAAAAGAAAAGAATCAGTAAATAAATTATTTTAATATTATTATTATTTTTTCATATGGATGATATATTTTTAATAACATTTTTAAATAAAAATAAAGTATCAAATGTTTACTATACATGTTTAATTTAAAATTATTATTCTAAAAATATATTAAACAATTTTTAAACTAAAATAACCTTCACAATAACTTGAAGAAAATCTTTGGATCTCTTCATCTACTTGTAACGTACTTCGGAGTGGTGTTAATGAAGGTAAAAAACTAACCAGGGTCTGTACAAAGTTACCAGCGTTTTTTCTTTCCATATCCAATAACTCTACAGATTCCTAATAATATAAAAATATACATCAAATTATCTATTATGATTATTATTTATAGTCAATACCATAACCATGTGGTCACATATTAACAATAAGCCCTATATAGTTTTAGGAGGGTACATTATCAATATAAAATGAGAGAAAAAAACAATAATTTAAAATTAAATTGATTTTCTTATATTAGTCTAAATATAAAACATACAAAATACATTTTTTAACTTATAATTTTACTTATATGTTATATAAGTATTTTATAAATTGCTTGTAACCCAACTACAAGGTCAATTACACTCATGTATATTACTACAATATCCATAAAAAATACAACTCGATTGTATAAATTAAAAATATATAAGGCGAAATAGTAATAATTTGTATACATCTTTAATATTTTGAATAAAATAACTGAATTAACTAATGATAAGGAATAACTAAAAATTGTTTTTTGGTTACCAATTTTATAAAAATATTAAATGCAAAATAAAACTTACTGGAGTAACTTGAATGACATTAAGTGTATGCAACTTCCTTGACACTAGTTCTAAACGAATTTCTTCTTCTCTTAGATTTTTTTCAATTGCTGCTTCCATTTCATCAATCTGAAGTAGAAAATATAACTGTTCTTATTTAATTTAAAAATATTGGATTCTTTTTTTAAATCACCTACTTAAAATAAAACATATTGAAACATATTCTTATTTGAATTTTAGAATCAATCAATAACATTTAAAGTAAAAATAACATTAGTTAATATAAATGTTAACTAATATTTTAGATATAATTGAAGAAAAATGTATTTGGAATATAAATTCTCAAAATATTTTTCTTTTACATAAACAGAGCAAAATAAAATATTATAATACCTGAGGATCATTTTGATATCCACCTTCAGGACCTTCTGTATTACCACTACTTGGTACTCCACTACTACTACTTGTACTACTAGGACTCCTGTTTTCAGCAAATGATTCAGGAGAAGATAATTGTTCTCTGTAAATATTTGGTAATCTCATCATTGATTCATAAGATAAAGGTCCTGTATAGTCGCAACTAGATAATGATTGAAATTTTTCATTTATTTTGTCAGAGTAAATATCATTGATCCCTTTTCCAGTAGATAAATCAAGAAGAGTTGAAAGCAATGAAAGTATACATGAAACACTTGTAAATACAATTTCCCAATCAGTACATTTAGAAGACTCTTCAATAGAATCCATTACTCTAAAATAAAGAAAATACAAATTTAATTTATATATAAATACATATAGGAAATTAGCTTACAATAATAAATAAGTAATTTTAGAGCATTACATAATGGTTTACAAATTTATATTTTTTATAATGAATTTTAATATTAAATAACTCTAAGATCATTTATAACTATTCTGTACAAATAGGTTTTTACACAAAAAAGAACAAAAATTGTGAACTAATATTTCCAAACACAAAATAGTAGGTATACATAAAAATTTATTTATTTAAATACTAACAATCGAGTCAATGCCATGTCACTCTGTTGACATATTTTATTGTCTTCAACTAAAATTGGACCAGCAAAATCAACAATCCTATTTGGACTACTAAATAACTGAAAATAAAATAATAAATATAAAATTATAAAATTTTCAAACACTACAATAAATATTTAGACATAAGAGTAGCCTTAAGTTTTTAAAACTTATAGAAAATTATTTTAACCTATATTTCATCAAAGCTTTAAAACCTAAATTGATAGATTTATTTATTAATAATACAAATATTAATACAAAACACATAATAAAATATTGACAAATTGGTTAAAAAAACTATTAAAATATTTATAAGTAATAATTTCGATAAGTATCAATACCAAATTTCTTAAAAGTATGTGAATAATTGTTTAGGTGTTAAACAAAAACACATTAATATATTATTGTTTAAATAGAAATATGAATATACTAATATAATTATTGGAAAATAAATAATTATATAATTTTTAGAAGTATTTCAGTTTTATCACTTAAGTAACGTAAAATTCTAAGTAGAATAATAAATTATAGTATAGAATTATTAGTATTTTAGTAATAAGTTATAATTTTAAGTATATATTATCAAATATTTTATAAATGAATAATGAGAAAACATAAATTGCCTGAATTTCCTTAAACTGTACAATTTTAATTGTTTTCTTTCAAGATTAATAGAAAATGTATTATTTATATTTCTACATTTAATACTAAATTATATTTATTGTAATTTCAAATTATTTAATTGTACATTTTTCTTCATTAATACTAATTAATGAAGAAAATTAAATTATTTAACTATATAAATAAGAATATTTAAAATTAAAATATTAATTAAAATAATTAATTAATATTTAAAGTGATGTTAATAAGATTACATATTTTTAAGTATTTGATTATCATAACTTGAATTATAATTTTGACATAATATGCAACTTGACTGATATTTAAAATTCTTATTTTCGGTATCATTGAATAAATAATTTTAACACTGATTTATTGTTTTTTTGTATGGTTGAAAAAAATAATTTATTCTAACAAATACAATTACATTATTTACACCTACCTCTTTTAAAGCTTTTAAAGCATCTATTCTATAGACAGGTGGTGGATACAAAAGCATTCTATGAAAGACAGACTCCAAAACAGGTCTAAGGGAACTTACACATCCAACTAGTCTTACTAATTGACATCCAATACTAAAAATTTAGTACAAGCTTTATATTAGTAGTTTTAGTAAAAGGTTATATTGCAGATGTATAAGGTGAATAATTTTAGTAAGTATTAAAAATATCTTCATTATTACTATACCTATATATAATTTTGGATTGATGACTATTAAAGCTAGGAGCACTTCCTAAAATACCAGAACCTCTACCTAATTTTGTGGTATGATCATTGTCTCTAGAAATAATTTTTTTATCCACACGTGGTGAACCCAAATAAGCAATAATAGCTGGACACAACCGTTGCCACAAAAACATAGTAAAGTGTCGATTATCATGTACTTTTTGAGGCAAACTTGCAACAAGTGTATGTAAACATTCCAGATAAAATACAACAGCTTGACTGCATCGATCACCACTAATAGCATAACAGATGAGAGTTGAGTTAAAATTTAAAGTATTAATAGTGTTGGCAATATATTTACTTTTGAGTCTCATCTATTTTACTGACAATAAACTGCATAATAGGTAATGCTTCATTGAAACACAGCACTCCACCAGCACCATTTTCTTTCATTTTGTTTACTTCTTCACATTCTTCATCTAAAGCAAAGCAAAACAAATTTTTTCTATACATTTCTATAAAATTATTAAAATCTTTAAGTTTTTCATTTGAACTCTTTGAAAATCTAAATTGGTTAATTGTAAGATACATTACATTTAATTGAACTGCTTGTTAATAAATCTATATTTCTTTAGAATATGTACTCAATTTCATTTAATGGTCTCTTTTTTTTTTTTTTTCACAAATTCTGATAAAAATAGGATACATATTTTACCAAGATAATTGCAATAATATCGTAGAGTCTGGCTAACAGCTGCTTGTGCAGCAGACCGTATTCCTTGGTTTCCATTTTCATATACTTCACATGATAGTGTAAGTATCTGAATAATTATACGCCCATTCATTGTCCAATATGATGAACAAGCAACATTCAAAAATACCTAGAAATTTAATATAAATTATTTTTATCTTTTTTTAATAAATAAGTTCAATAGATTTACCTTTAACATATCTATTTGTATATCATCAGATTGTGTTAAAATAGAACTTATTGTGTGTAAAATTTGTGATGGCAACCATAATGAATCATCTTCTGGTTCAAAATTTGATTGAAATCGATCATCTCTTAAAATTTTCTAAACATATTTAATGTATTTTATACAACTATTACTTTAATTTTATTTAAAAAAAAAATTAAATTTATTTTACATTTAATCCACATAAAGCATGAGATACTAATTTGCTTTTTCTAGTTTCAAAAGCTTGTTTAAAGACATTTAAACATTTTGCTCTTAATTCGTGAGCTGGATCACGCAATGTTCCTTGTTGTTTTTCTAAAAATACTGAAACAAAAATCATGAAAATATAATTTACATTTATTCTCTAACAGAATTTAAGTTTAGTAGTATGATCGAAACAATGGAATAATAAATTATCAAATGAATAAATTTAAAATGTATGTAAAATACTACCATATGCTTCAGTTGCTGACTGACTTAAGCTGTTTAATTTTGCATTTGCTGCATCTTTCGAAATCTGAATGAGTAGATCTTCCATGTTTATTAAATGTTAAATTATATTCAATAAAAACATTAAATTCGTGTCAACGATTTAAAAAGAATGGGATCTGTTACAATTTGATAATCATAACTGCCTACATCACGTATTTTAGGTAGGTAATAAGTGTTGTTAATTATAACAGTCAGCACATGCAAGGAAATCATTTAAAATACAGCGTTATGATTGTTTATGAAGTTTCATAATGATAACTCGACAAAGGAGACTTATAATTTGTATACGTTATAGTTCCATAAACAATAACGACACGTGACGTATTTTTTTCGAATTACTTTATTGGATTTCTTGAATTTATGTTCGTATATCTGTTATCAATTATCAGTTATCACAAGGGCTGTAAATTTAATGCAGTTAAAATTAATAAAAAATGCATTTGAAATGTTAAAAACTGCAATAAAAAATACACCTACCGTTCCAAGATTTGTAACACTTAAAATAGATTTTAATTCAATTTTTATATTTATATATTCATATAAGTATATTATAAGCACAAAAATTAATTAATTTAAAATAAATATCTTTAAGAAATGTATATAATGTTATTGAATTTTAATTTTGATTTGGAAGTTGATTGATTCTGTAACAATTTTGTTTGTCTAAAAAAATTTTAAATATATTTTGTAATAATGAATCAAAATCGTTGGTTAAGAAAAAAAAAATGTAATGTACATTATGTAAGATTTTATTGTGAATATTGTGTTCATTATGTATATAAGTAGGTATATTTATTATTAACGTTAGCCGTTATAGAACGCAGTGATTGTTCATATTAGTTTGGTAAAATATTCGATAACGCTACTGCTTATTAGATAAAAATGAAATTTGTTCGCTCGGTCACTCAATACTGAAAACACAAAAAATTTAAATAAACACCAAACAATAATTATTATTCGCATGTATGATGGTTCCGGGACAGTTGCGGTCGGCACCTTTTTCGTGCCATTTGCGGTCAATTTATTTATATTTACCTGTCTATAAAATTTTAGGTGCTAAATATAATATTATATACCAACTAAATATATGTTATATTTTGAAAATGAGTCTATAAAGTTTATTATTATTATTTATACTGGATATACTGATATGTGTTACAGCCATTTGGTTGATTATGGATATTCGATGTCATTATTCGACAACGACATTGGTAACATTTACTCAGTTTTTAGTATTGTACACGCTTTGGTACAGTTTGATTTGTCAGCATTACATTGTTTTAGTATTTAAATTATATTAAATGTGGAAGGTAAAAGGAAAAAAAATGTACATATAATTGACGAAAGAATTAAAAAAACATTAATAGAGTATGAAATAGATGACGATTTAGTTAAATGCTTAAAAAAATGGGCGTAAATCGATTCCGCCGATTTTATATCGATTCCGCCGGCTACCGTTTATAATATCTACATATCGATTCCGCTGGCTACTGTTAATATTATTTACATATTGATTCCGCCGGATACTGTTTATCCCTCCCTTGTAATTTGTAAATGTATTTTTAAAATTACACTCCTATATAATATACTTTACAATATATAAATATATATATATATAAAATGATAATAGTTGTATAATTCAAAACTAAAATGTGAATATTTTATAAAATGAATAGTCTAAATTGTATAAAATAATAAAAATAAAACTAGAAGGTATTTTATTTTATTCCGTACGTATTGCTATAAAACGTATTACCTACGCTACATAAATCTTATCTTTAGATATATCTTAATATCTATATAATATATAATATATCTATATAATTTATTCACATACACGAATTTAATTAAAATATAAATTTTACTTTTGAATGTATACTATATATTTTAAAATACATATACACGGGGGGAGGGATAAACAGTGTCCGGCAGAATCGATATGTAATATTATAAACAGTAGCCGGCGGAATTAATAGCCAGCGGAATCGATATGTAGATATTTCAAACAGTAGCCGGCGGAATTGATACAAACCTTTTTTCTAAACAGGTAGTTTCGGCGGAATCAATAATTCCCAAAAAATAGCTATTATTGAAAAATTAGAATGAGGTTGTAAATTGTGAATTGTGAATTGTGAATTGTGAATTGTGAATGACAAATATTATTATTATATATGTGCATTTTTTATAATAATTATAATAAGGTTTTTAAAAAAAAGTATATATTTATTGTGTAATGTAATTGACAAAACATATTATTATTATATGAACTATTTATAATAATAATAAGTTTTTAAACATGCCAGTAAAAAAAAGTCCTAAGTCAGTCCTAAGCCTAGAAAAGTGTGAAAGGAAATTTAAATATAACTTTATATATAGCACCATAAATTGTATAGTCAGGTGAATAAAAATAAATTGATCGCAAATGTCCTGACCGCATCGGTGCTGACACCATGTATGATGTATGCTAAATGTAGGTAACTAAACAAAATTATGTTTTCACTAAGTCTTATATTATTATCATTAAAAAATGATTTTAATAAAAATGTAGTTTTTTTCGAGGGGGTCCATGGTTATAGCTTATACTTAAAAGAGGTCCATAACTAAAAAAAGTTAAGAACCTATGTAATAGAGCATGTCGCATAAAATCTTTGTCATTAAGGCTTTGAGGTAATCTGGGAGATACGTTCTGGACATTCTAGTTCCCTCCAGTATTTTCGAAATAAAGCATATTGCATTAAATCTCATATTTTTCATAAAATTAAATTTCATAAGATTCATAAAATATGAATTTAACGCATATACAGGCTGTGTGAAACAGAAAATATGTGTTTAAAAATGAAATTACCCAGTTACACGTATTATATAAATAGTATGGTATTTACGGTAAAAACTTATTGCAATTTTCATTCAGACACGTAAATGACTGCTTTTTGGGAGGAGGATTTCACTTCTTCAAATTTATTGGATCTTAAATAATGTCCAATAAAGTGGTAGGTATGAGTATATACCGTATATCTTAATTTGTGATTAATAAAATACAATCTTTGTGCGAGGAGTTGGTCGCTCCTACTACCACCTCTAAATGATGTGTCTGTTTTATCAGTTTATCAGTCTTCTCTCATGAAAAATAATTCGATTCCGCTGTCTGATATTATTTTTTTTTAAATTCGGCTTGTAATGATAACCAATTAATCATTAAATGTATTGTATTTTTAATTTTTCTTTGATTATTCTTTGATTAGTTGAAATGTACTTAATTTATTATTACAGATGGAACACAAAAAGTCTAATAATATTTAATTAATTAACCAACTAAGTCGTTGTAGATTTATAAGTAATTTCCCCTAGTGGCTAGTATAATGAAAACTAAAAAATATTTGCAAATAACTTTGAATATTTTTAAACAAGAACGGAATTTGTTTATATAAACGATGTATGTACGTATATATTGCGTTAAGTAAATTATTTAGATATATGATAGATATATGGTGCTATATGAAACGACATTTTAATATACAGTCTTAAATTCACATCTTTACATCAAATGAGATTAAAATTGTATGAAATAATCTTAGAATTATATGGGGTATTATTATGAATTATGATTAAATAACTCAACTCACAGACATTATTGAGAGTTTAGATTTATGTTTTTCCGATACACCTATTTTTTCATTGTTAGATGATATATCATTGAGTTGTTGAGTCGTATATTTGTTATCAAAATCAAATAATTATATTAACATAAAATATAGTTGTTATCATAACTAACTTCTTATTAATTTTTTTTGTCCATTATAAACTCTATCTGTACAATTGGCTTTAAATACAAGTAAATAAACACTAAAAGAAATAACTGATTAGTGAATAATTATAGAGATAAAAATAAATATATGTATAGTCAGCTAACATGATTGTAAGCAAACATAATATGAAACATTCGTATATATCACAAACAGTCGAAAAAATATTCGACTGCATAGTTATATTACATGTTCTCGTGTTTTAGATATTTGTCATATTTTTATATAAGTTGAATCGTATTTATACATTTTAAAAATAATAGTTTTTCATTTATTAATTAAACTTTCATAATTGCTCTTTAGTTTGGATTTCAAATTAAATTTTGTTAAAGTTTTGTTAAAATCAATATTTTTTAAATTACAGGTATACATTTTAATACACATAAGAGTTATATAAGTTCCTTAAATTGATTTTTTTACAAGTAAGACATCGTTATTAATAATATATTTTTGTCAAAGAGTTATGTAGAAAATATTTTAAAACTAATTTAAAAACGTGTATATATATATATTTGTTATATGTGTTATATTATTTCATAAGATTATATTAACCTACTTATAAAATAGGTATAAGATTTTATGATGTTTTTTTTTTTTTTTTTGATTTCGAATAGTAGTTGAACAATAATATTATTGTGATACAGTTATAAATTTAATTATAAATCATTAATACATTTAGATTATTTCAAACTATTAAATACAGAAGAGTTTTTCTAAAATATAAGTAATAATAATATAATTGTATTATATAATATATATGTATTATGTAGTATTATAATTAAGATATTATTTTATATAACTTAACTATATAATATTTATATTACATAATTTAATATTATGATGCATACAATTTTAAATATATTGCGTCAACTAATAACCTAATATAAAATTAGATATATTAGCTACTAATAATATATACATTTTAAATAATTTTATCATATTCATTTGACTGGAATTTAAAAATAAATATATAAATATATTACATTTTTATGAATTTAGGATTTAATTGCATTTTAAATTTATGAAAACATTGCAAATCGAAATTAAAAAATTTAATTTTAATCAATTTAAATTTACTGTAAAGAGGCTGTTGTTTGTATAATGTAATAATATACCTAGTACTAATAATAATATAATATACTCATATTTTGTTTTTGCCATACAATTTAAATAGCACATATACATTCGACGCTATTTAACTAATTATAATATTTGCTAACATTTAAATATACAGTTGATTTAAAAAATTCTTGTGAACTGTAAAAGGTTATGGTTTATAATTAACAATTACTTTTTAAAATTACAATTTCTTCGGTTAGAACTAAATTTATTGAATTATAAAAATTCTACGATTTGCATCTAGTGGTTAGTCTAAGTGAGTATGTAATTTTTTTTTTTAAATTTAATGCGCATATTTAGATTAAATATTATGTAATTTGAAATTCAAACATTTTAATAATGAAAAATTAATATTATTATTTGTATTTAATATTTGGTTAGCTTATTAAATACTTGTGATAATTTTGATTTATATCTTTTATCGGCAGTGAATAACTGTATTTATAATTTATACTTTTTCTTTTAAATCTCACAGCAATTTCTTCAGCAATTTTATTCATATTGATTTATAAGTCATGCAACATCTCTTTTTTAATTTCAAATAAGAAAATAAGTTAAATTATATTATTTTCCATACGAATTTTCATGAATAATAATTAATGTATATAAATAAAAGCGTATGAAAATATTTTTCGTAATCAGTGCTAATGAACATTATAAAAAAATCATTCCTTCAAAATATTTATGGAGAAAGAAAAAACAAAAAAATTAAATTATACATTTTTACCAACTTTCAGAGTGAGTTAATTTTTTATTTATTTATTTGATATATTGTACATATACAAAATAATTAAATGTAAGATAAATGCACAGTAAATTTGATTTTGAATAACATACATTTTGAAGAAAATTGTATTTTTGTGTACCTACTAAGTTAGTTTTTGATACTTGACTCTATTTTTACCTGTAGGTTATTCAATTGAATAAAGTTATATTATGTAAATAAATCACTCTTATGATCTCAATTCAATTGTATAGCATGAAAATAAATTTAAATTTTTGAAGAAGTAATAAAAATTAAAATTCGAACTTAAAAATAAATAAATATTTTGCTAACTAATATTAACCGCAGCTTCAAATCAATAAAAAAAAAAAAAAAATCCCTAATATTTATTGAACTAAAAATACATTAATACCTAATTATAGACATAATTATTATTTATGGTATTTCATTTGATTTATAACTATTGTAATTTGTTAATTATAAATGCATGTAAATTAATAACTATTTTAACAAATTATTATTTTTATATATAGGTACTGTAATAATAAATCGATATTTGGTGTAATTTAAATGATTATAAATGTACTAAGCTTGATAAATTATTTATAATTTATAATTAATTTTAGTATTTAACATCTATTAAGTATAATAAAAATAATTCTTGATTTGCTATACAATAAAAAATGGATCTGAAAACAAGAAAAAGTACAAGTTTTTCATCAGAATTTTTTTTAAGACTTACAAATTTATATATCTTTATGATCGTTGTTTTATGTTTAATGATGATTTTAAACGTCGTGACTTTCATATAAGTCTATTATTCCAATTGGATATTAAATCTATTTTCTCTAGAGCTCTATTCACTGTGTTCCAGACTTTTACTGATATTGACATTTGTGTGAGGGGTTTAGTCTAGTCCAGCGGTTCTTAATCTTTTGTAGATCACGGACCCTTGATAAAAGATTTTTAGAAATCGCGAACTCCCTTACCAATTTATTTTCGAATAATTATTTTTTATAAAACAAAATATACAAATTAATAATTACTTTTATTACACTTCATTTTCCAGTTAATTTAAATTTATTTATTTAAGTTATAATTTTTTTTTAAATATTTTTTAAATTTAATTTTTATTTACTTAATAACAAAGATACAAGTTTTTGTAAATCATAATACAGATGAGATCTATATCTTATGTAATAAAATATATTAAATAAAAAAAAAAATCCAATAGTATTGTAATGCGTGCACGCATGTTACGTATTGACATATTTTATGTGTTAAGGCTGCTGCGGATTCTCGACATGATTATCATGGATCCCCAGAGGACCGCGAACCATAGGTTAAGAATCGCTGATCTAGTCTATATAGTGAATATATATAATAATTAATAACCACTTATACGTGGTTTGCCTCTGATCTTCTTTCTTTCAACTATTTCCTGTGTAATACAATTTTTAATTATATCCATTCTTATATGACCAAAGAATTTGAGTATTTAGTTCTGTATTGTGATCAACAAAAAATTTTGGGTTTATAATTATTTAAAAATGTCAGTATTAGAGGTAAAATTTGTTCTATGATTTAAGAGATTCGTAACATTCTTCCATATACAGTCACTTTAAAATTTGATGATCAAATGCTTCTATTCTTCGTTGACGCAATGAATTTAGGGTCCATGATTTAGAACTATATGTTATTATAGGGTATAACAATATTTTCATCAAATAAAACTTTTTATGTATAACAAATAAAACGTTCAATTTCTGATAGGTAACATGATTATTCCGTATTTTTGGAAGTTAAGCAATCACGGCTTAAGCTATACCCATTTTTCGTTTGATTTTTTTTTTTCCGAGTCTTTATCTGATAAAAGTGTGCTAGACATATTATTCTGTCTTTACTCTCTTAATGCATAAAGTGATACCTAAATAGCTAATAGTTACCAATTAATTAAAAAAATAGCCATTCAATTTTACATATCCCTGATAGAGCTAAGTATCTTGAACTAAAATTAAACATGATATTAAAACAAGAAAAGAACTTCGATTATGAATATTTAAATGTCATTAATATTTAGTTTAGTATAATTTTATTTATATATAGTATACTAATATAACTATAATATAGATATACTAAATAACAAAAATTAACAACAAGGCACCTATTAATGAGGTAAAATAATTTTATATTTCAGAACTACTTAATATAATTACAATGAAAAACACATACAATGAAGATTCTACTGTTTCAGTCTTCAACGACTACGAAGAATCAATTATGTTTGATGAAGATGATCCAGATTTTAAACCAAATGATGATTTGAAATCGAGTTATCAGACTTCTAATATATGTAACAAAATCGGTGAGAATCCTAAATAATAATAGTAATAATAATTAGTGTTACGTATATTTACAAATAACTTATGTTCTAACAACATTATGAGGTAATCAGTTATATTATGTGGAAATAATATTATATTTTATTAATTTTAAATGCTAGTATGATATAAATGATTTAGGAAATTATTTTGTGTAAACTGGTAAAATAAATAATAACTTAAAATTTAATTTTTGTTCACTTAAATTATTGTTCTTATTATTACAATCAAATAGTTTTTGAGAAGTTATCGAATTTGAATTATTAATGTTTTATAAAATTATTATAACTATTTTAGATTTATTAATATAGCACTTTTTAGGACAAAAGATGATTGTATAAATTAATTGTAATATTAATATCTCTGATTTAACAATTAGAATAATCTAGCTTAGTTGGATATTTTTATTGATAAATTCTTGGTATTTTAAATAATTTATCACGATGGTCACTCGACAAAGTAGAAATCAAGGTAACCTTTAAATGATCTGAAGCTATAATCGCAATAAAAATATAAAATTAATATTGAATAAATTTAAGTGAGTGAGTACTTATTAGCCTTTATTAAAATTAATAATAAAGTAAAGGTCATTGACTTATAACCTACATTAATTGAATAATATTATTTTTAAATAAAAATAACATCAAGAAAATAGTATTCGATTTATTATTACCAATAAAAAACATATATGTTTTCAGATATATTTATCTACCTAATATTTTGGTGATAATTAGGGTTCGGAAGTTATAGGAATTGCATATTATTCTGTATATTCCCAATTTATAGCAGACCAAGCTAAAAATTTGAACTATACAATGGTGAGTTAAAAAATTGATAATTGAAAATGTATATTTTGCATGTTTTGTCAATTTTAGCTAAAAAAAATGCATATTTCATTGATTTTGCCTTCATATTATGCATATTTCATATTTTTCGTCTGAATATTTCAATTAATATTGAATATATAAAATTAAAAATGATCAATGAAGACATTTATTGTCATCGTCATAGTCAACATTTAATTTAATAACAACGATGTAATACGCATTTAGTCTATCACGCTAAAATGCCGAAATACTTATGTTAAGCACTTTTTATTTTATCGTCAAAATGCTATCCAATTATACATTTTTTTCAGTTATAGTTTTTGTGTATATTATTGATTATTCACAACATCAGATGAGTTTTTTTTTTTTTGAACTTCAGAATATTTTTTTTGCCTATTTATTAAATTTTTTTGCATATTTAATGCATATTTTGCAACTTTTACATCCATATTTTGCCTTTTCTAGGATTTTTCTCCAACAACTTCCGAATCCTAGTGATCATATTTTGATTTTAAATATATTTACTTAAATATATATTATTTGGAACCAAAAATTTTTCCGTTATAATAAGTTTTCCGCCGTAGAGAGGTAAGAAAACGAAGTTTCAAGAATGTACAAGATTGTGTTAACAAAAATATATTTTATGTAAATATTTCATACAATGTAAATTTATACTTGTCTTAATCTTTATATGTTTATAAAGTGACTTTTTCGTTTTATTTTCCGTCGTAAAGAAGATTCCGTCTAAATAGATTTCGTTATAGAAAGGTGTTAATGTAAACCAATCACCTTCCAAAATCCACATCATTATGTACGAAACTTTCTTCTCCGCTCTTATATTTAAGTCATCAATTGTTATTTTTTTTAATTTCTTTATTTACTATCCGAAATTCTTATTCGTATTCCTCAATGCTCTCATCAATTCTCTCTTCTCCATTTTTATATTTTCTTATTTTTTTAACTTATTATTTGTGTTAACGGACGGACCAAACTCCCTCAACTCTTTATGATTTCCATTCTTTATCCCTTTTATTAATATCTCTCATTCTGACGATTCTTTTTCTATCCGCATTATCATGAGCGTAGATTGGAATAATGATCTGGAGGAGGTAGGCAATATGGGTCTAGAAAAATGTATTCCAAAAACGTCTTATGTTTAATTTGAATTAAAGGGAAAGAGAATATTTTCTATAAAACAATACAATACCTATATATTTAAGCTGTCATTTTATTTTACAATACATAAGATAAAACAATGAGAATTCAGTTATCAAATCAAACATAGACGTTTTTGTTTTCTGCAAAAATGTTGAGTACATTTTCCGGTTTTAATGAATGCGATAATTTTTTTTAAAAGTATTGAAATACGAAGTATTGACAAGTTTGTGGTATTTTAGTCCAATTCTTTATTCACCTCATTGCAGAAAATAAGCGTCCATACGAGGTAGATGATATGATATAGTCATTGCTGTTTGTAAAAGTTTATAAAAATTTGGAAAAATATTGTTGTCTACAGTTGTATGTCATCTATTTCAAAGTTTTCTTTATTTAACATATTTTATTATCTATAAATAAACATGTTTATGATAGAAATAAATTGATATATGTATGTAAGTACAATAATTGTCAATAAATATTACACTGCCAGTATTTGAAGCTTTAATGAAGTTCAAGAAAATTATAAAAACATTTGAACTATAATTTCGGATTAAATATTTTAAATGAAAGTAACACCGTAAGGAGACTATAAAAGTTTCTGTGGGGACTGTTGCCCCCATAACTCTACGCATATTATTCCCACAAGTATTATATTTCTTTTCCAAAAATACACTATAATTTTCGCTGTACAATTTGTCTTTTTTGATAGCTATTTTAACATTATTATGATTCCAGGTTCCCAATTCTGTTTTATATCTTTGGAATCTAATTTTAAAATTTTAAATTATACTGCCTTCTTGCATATTTTATATTTATCAGATATTTAATAAACCAATTTTCCTTAACGTATAAAAAATAACCATTTAATCAATTTTCAAATTCGCACATATAATACAGCTGTAATACATCACTTATTATGCAATAGGTTCAAAATATACTCTTCTCTTTGTGCGTTCAACACACACTGTACTTAGTGCAGGGTCGTATCCATAGGTAGGGAACTGTAAGTCAGGCTATTTCAAGAGGTCACTTTTTAAGATTGAAACTTTATTATAAATGTATACCTTGTAACAAAAAACACAATATTATAAATTAATACGTGCTTTTAAGTTGATTTATAATTATCATTGAAAATATTAACATTTATTCCATGGAGGATTCCGTCTTACATGCGGTCCAGCATAGAAATATTTTTATTTTTTTATTATTTATTTTTTTTATTTTATTAGCCTTCAGTCATCGACTATTATGGTTCAACAATTACAATATAATATGGCATATAAAATAAATGATGTTAGTTCACCTAAACAAAATGTATACAATAGATAAGATAACAGATTATATATATATACTCATAGATATTATGGATAGGACACGCCTATATTGGCTCCGTAAGAGGTTGCGGTCTTTTTTGGGGAAGAGAGAAAATTCAATATAGATAATTAAATTGTATATATAGTCTAATATACAATGAAATGATAAATAGAAAGAAGAAAAAAAACCACTACTCTACGGACAGAAACATTTGTTAACCATCTCCATAAGTAGTAGATTAATTAGTGGGGTAATTAAAGAGTTAAAGTTGGAAATAAATTCAGATAAAACATT
Organism: Sipha maydis; assembly: GCA_034509805.1. NCBI lineage: Eukaryota > Metazoa > Arthropoda > Insecta > Hemiptera > Aphididae > Sipha > Sipha maydis. The sequence goes on from JASXSY010001689.1 coordinate 84,883, forward strand.
TGAGATGGAATCCATGGAAGAAGTAACCGTTTTGGTTTCTGCAGCATAGGATTTCCTTGGAAGCTGCCGAGCATGATCACCTGGGACATTGTTTGACGAAACCTTTGGAGGTGTTTGCACATTTGTATTTCTGTTAAAGCGGAATGCTGATTTCTTGTTTTTGGACAAAGCGAGCTTTTTATACGACGGGCAACCCTTAAAATTGGTAGTCTGATCACCAGCGTATAAAGCGCATTTTGCCGGTAGATCACGCGACTTGACGCACTCTTCAGTGAAATGATCCTGACCACATTTCACGCAGCGAGGAGGGTGACAACAATATTTCAACGTATGCCCATAGGATTGGCACTGCTTACATTGTGGGGTCACCTCGAGCAATGTCTTGGTTTTTCAACGATGATGTCAAAATTAAGTAAATTTGAGACATTAAAAATATTTCTATTAAATTCATTGTTCTCAAGCTCAATAGCGAAAAGAGGTAGTGGCAAATTCTTGGTCTTATTAATAAAATTGGATACACTTACGACTGAGAAACAGATTAGAGCGGTTTAAATCTCTTCTAATGCTGTGAAATGGTGAATATTGCGAATGACTGCTTTAATTGGGCGCAAATGCGCGGACGAAAAGTGTGGAAAGTATACTCCTTATTCTCATCCATGAGATACTTTATAATTTGTAAGTGATATTTGCAGTTTGGAGTTTTTATTTTTAAAACATCGTTGAATGCAGATAAGGTGAACCTTTCCGGCCCTGTAATACGGATAAGGTCACTCTTGAGCGCTTTTAAGTTGGCAATATTTTTGACGAATATTGGAGGAGACTTCAGATGCTCGACATCCAGAGGCTGTATAACCGGTGATTTAGAGTCAACCGTGACTGCATCTTGATTATAAGGTGAGGTTGGTACCGGGGAGGGCTGAAGACTTCAGTTGATGAATCTAAATCGTCCGCAAGAGCGGCATATTTGTGAGTAGAGACGAAGATTTTGGATTTTTTTGTCACCGGCTTTAGGCGATGATGAGGTTGACGATATTGAAGATAGATTACGTTTGTTGGGAGTATGTATTAAGAAGCGACATGTTCGGTTTTTATATTAATAATAAAAACACCGTCTTTTAATGAGCGATAATAATACTAAAGGCATAACTGTGCGATAACACTAACGAGCGCGATGCGTGTGTACGCTACGACGGTCGACGCTGAACTCTATAAATATTTTATTATACTATACAATTACGAATAAACTAATGGCGTCATTCAGATGATGGAAACTGAGGTATTTGTCTAAATCTGGTATTAACTTCAACTTATAGCCGGTACACTTAAAAAATATAAGAAGTTTTGAAGAGTTCAATTTTGTCATTAAATGGTTCTGCTGGCCTCCTCACCCCCCTTGTTCCCTACTGAATCTGTTGAAGGAGTGAGTAATATACACTTGGCCAAGTATACTACCTTCGAAGTTTAAAAAGTTTTTCACATATGCTTAATTTCTGTTAAATTAATTTTAAGAAATGTGTTAATAATTCATAAAACAAAACTTTGTGTTTAAAAAACTATTTTTCTGCCTATCTATGATATTTACTAAAAAATATATGTGATTCATTATAAAACTATGGTTTAACAGATCAATAATTAACATTTTAAATTACGAACTAAATATGAAAGTGTTTTGGCCATAATAAATGTATTTTACAGTTCAATATTTTTTTTTTAAATAATACTTTTTAATATTTTAAGATATTTTAAATATTTTTCAAAGTTCTTATAAAGATATGTCTTCCATATATAATTTAATATAATTAATGTAAATTGAACGATAAAATTAGATTTAAATATCCTTTAATTACATTTTAATCACTTATATAAATGAAATCAATGTATGATTTAGTTCTAAATAATTATTCTAGAATCTAGTGCCTCAGAATTTAATCACTACATTAATATTAACTGTTGTCGTTTATAGAAATTAATGCTGTTTGTTCTTTCGTCAAACAATTTTAGCAAATCTAAATGGTTCTATTGATACCTGCAATAATATTTTCTATAAATCTTAACTTTATGAGTATAATAAATATAATAAAACTATCAAGTTAACTACAGATTTGACGAAACCTTGAAAAATGTCCGTTTTTCCAGTTTTCGTCTTAAAAATATTTCATCGACCATCTTTATCAATTTGTTAAAATATAAAAAATAAAAAATTTAAAATATAAAATTATTTAATTATAATTGTTAATAAATTCCTAGACAGATTGATGTCATCGTGTTTAAAGATTAATTATACTTATAAAATAATATTATTTAATTTTAAATTAAATTAAAGAGTTCTTAAAATAAATAGTATCAGTGGCGGATCTAAGGGACTATAACACCCACCATTCCGCGTATTGAACTTTTTTGAAGAGTTATAAATGACTTGGATATCAGATACCACCAGGCCCGGCTCAAGTGTTTAAATAAATATAGGCAAAATTAGTTTTTGCCGCCTCTTACGTGTAAATAATACATCAAACATGTTTTTTTTTATACATAAAAATTGTTCCGGAAAACTGCCACCCTAGGTGTGGGTCTATGTCACCCTAACCTACCTAACCTACCCCTTGAGCCGGGCCTGTTTATATAAATACTAATATAATCATTTTTATTATTACATTTATTAAGTCAAACTCCAAAGATAGTATAACTGCGGTTTTTTTTTTATAAAAGTTAGCTTAAATAGGTAACCAAAACTACTAAATACTTTTTTTTAATCTTTTCATAGTTTATATTATTCATATTTCTTCATGATACTATATATGTGTACGCAGAGCAAAAAAACCTTTGACTATGAAATTAAAGTATTAAGATATAAATTCCAACAAATAATGTTTGACATATTTAACATTTAACATTTATTTAAATAGTATAAATATAAAGTAGTATTAATGTACTTTCTTATAATATACTACAAAGAAAAAAGAAAATATATCCTAACTGCTATATTTTATAATTTAATGAACATAAATACTCTCCGAGTTGTTTTACTTTAAGGGTTGATAATTTTCATTATTACATATATTTTGAAGTATCAGTTTGCTTAATATTAATAAATTATAATCATAATATTAATAATCATTAAGTATCAATTGCTTAATAAAAAATAAAACCCAAAAGGTAATTTATTCATCGTTATACAGTACTCCCTCGTTAACACGAACTCGGCTAACACAAATTATTGGATAACGCGAATAGGTTTTTCGGTCCCGAGAAAGATCTCTATACTATAAGATAGGGCTTTTTTTATTTTCTCGGTTTATACGAATTATTTCGGTTAACACGAAACTCGAACAAATTTTAGGTACCATTTTGTCGTTTTGTTGATTAACACGAACAGAAAAATGTCAATCTGTACGTGAGTTTTAAATTATTTTTTTTTTTTTTAAATGTATTAAAAATATTTGTTTATATATGTAATGTAGCGTGGTAATTAATTAATTAAAAATATTTCAAATATTGGTTTATTTGTAGTGTGTATATACCAAAGTTATGTAAATTTATATTTTGAAGATTACTTAATAAAAAAAATGTATTTGAGTGTAAAATAACGTATATGATTTAATCTTCTCTGATAACATGAACAAATTCGTGTTAAACCTATCGGTTTACACAAATTCTTTTAACACGAACAGGTTATTTTGTGGTCCCGTCGTGTTCGTGATAACGAGGGAATACTGTATATGCAGAATTAATGTTATCGGTCAAACAAGAGTGATATTTAAAAATTTAAAAACCTCGGGAAAATTACAATATAATATTTTTTGGAAGAGTAGTGGACTTCTGAGTGTTTATTCCTATGCAGGCGCGGACTGGCTGGGGTGCTGGGATGCTACAGCATCCCTTGCCCTAAAATATATTTGCCCCTATCATTTATCAGTATAAATGTGCCTTAATTACTCCATCTAAAATTAATGTGAATTTTGAAGACGAATACCTACCTATTACAGTTCTCTGATAAAGTTGTTGATGGATCTATTATTTATATAATAACTATAACAACCATAAGAATACATTTAAAGTAGGTAACTAGTAAGGAAATAAGTTAATCAGTTTGAGTTGTTTTTTTATATACCTATATTAAATTTACTTTATTAAATTATTATCAACACATTCTTCATAAGCGGCACTTGGTTCGGTAAATTATATATTTATTAATATTATAGTTATTGTACTGGAAGTGAGAGTGAGCATACAAATGTATTACTGAGATTAATGTGAGTATTGCTTTTAGATAGCTGGTACCTATATATTTGTATTTTTATTTAGTCATAAATCTATTAACTTCATACATCGCAATGGCTAAAATCAAATTTATAGTATTTTTAAGGTAATCAAATATAATACTTGATTGTTTAATAACAGACTATCAATTTATTTTTATTTATTTTTACCATACAACGGTCGAACATTTTAATCTAATATTATACAATTTTATTTAAATGTTTGTAGTAATTTGTTAAGTTCCTATTTACGTTTTTAACGTATTTTCAATATTTTATCAAAACAAAAGAATATATTTTATAAATAACCTATATGTTTTTAATTTGCCCTAAAAATTTTTGTTATTTGCCCTTAAAATTATTTAGCATCCCGTGCCTTTTTTACTAGTCCGCGCCTGTTCCTATGTATATATTCACAAGTATATCAGTAGATTATACAGATATATAAGATATTTTAAAATATATATGGTTTTGGAACAAGTGTTTATTTTAAACTTTACCACGCCCCTAGCAAGTTTCAATTTGTTTTAACCTAAAATATGTGTTTTTCGACGCCGATTTTTAAACTGTGTGAATTTTTTTGATGAAATCATTAGTTTGTGAGTTATAGCGTTTTTAAATTTACGTTTGTACAGCTATTAATAACAAATATTTTTACTTCAATAGCTTCTTCTTAATGTGTCCATATTCTGAATTATATTTCGAAATTTGTAATGGATTCCTATAATTCTTTTGCTTCATTAGAATTCAAGTAAAATATAATATATTAAGTATAAAAATGTAAACAATATGATTATTAAGTATCATATTTTTTCATAATAAATAGACTGGATGAATAATGTATTTAGTTCAAATAAAAGTACCAAGTGGTTTTTATTGTAAGCATTGTTTAAACCGAATAATAAAATCTTATACGTACGTCGGTCGTATACTTGTGTCCTTCAAGGCAACCATGATTACGTAATTACTGTACATAAAATATGTAGAAACAAATAAAAAATAAGTGATAATTTAAATATAATTTAAGTTATTAATAAAAATTAAATTAGTTATTTATTAATACTCATAAATGAATATAAATAAGTAGTTTAAATATAAAAAATAAATAAATAAATAAACAAGTGCTTAGCTTGGAGTATTATTATAATTGTAAAGTACGACCAGTTTCGAATTAAAAATCCATCATTATGAATATATAGTCAATAAAATCGCAACTGAATATACACACGAGATATAAACGTATAATACATATACATATTAATAACATTTTTTATTTGAAACCGGTCGTACATTCAAAATATAAAATAATGCAGTCTAAGCACCAATTTATTTATATATTTAGGTTATTTAGAGATATTTATTCTAATTAATGTTTGTTACAATAAGTACCTAAATAGTTCATATCAGAGGTGGTTTAAACATTTACATCTAACCGGGGGGGGGGGGGGGGGGATTAATTTAAACCAACACAAGTACCTCGAAAAAACTAGGCTAACAAGACTAGACTTGCATTACATTATAACTGTTTTAACGCTAAAGCGTGAATTATGTACTCTAAATATAGTCATAAATTTACTGGTATGCCTACTGAATTTTAATTAATTTAACTAAAATGTACCAGCAAAATGTTTTTACCAGGACACCTCCCGGTAATAGGTGCTTACAAGCCGTCAATCAATAACTGTGAACCTTCCATGCTCACTTCAACAAATAGTTTTATTAATCACATCCTAATATTCTTACATTTTTAGAAATTTTAATCAAAATTGTTCAAACAGATGTATGTATTAAAATTAATAGTAGTGTTAAAAATATTCCTAACTTTCCTAAAAATTCTCAGGTTAAAATGAGATTGAAAAAATAAACTTTAAAAGCAATTGATAATGATAAAAGCAAAAAAATACTGCGTTATGAATAAGTACAGGTAGTTGTATTTAATTATAATACAAATTAAGAATTTTAGACTATGAATTAAAAAAAAAATTGTATATTTGGTTTGGTATTATATTTGAAAAAAAACGTGTAAATTATATTAATACTATTACCAATAGTCTATCAATCAAAATATAAACATAAAACATAACATACCTTTTTTATTTTGGTGCAAATATGCTGTACCCATAACGAATTAATCTATTTTGGTGCAGATTGGCAATTCCTGATAAAAGAATTTTAGAAATCGTTAACTCCCTATCCAATATTTTTTTCGAATAATTTTTTTTACAAAACATCTCATATTATCAAAACCAAAATTATAATAATTATTTTTTATAAAAAATTATATAAGTAGACATAACAAAATATATACATTTATAATTATTTATATTATACTTCATTTTTAATTTGATTTAACTTTATATATTTTAGTTACAATTTGTTTTTTTTTTAATATTCTTAAAATTTAATTTTTATTTACTTAATGTAAAAGATACAAGTTTCTGAACATCCTAATACAGATAAAATCTATATAATAAAATATATAATGTATAAAAAAAAAAAAAAATAATCCAACAATATTGTAATAAATCACTCATGTCACGTAATGACGTATTTTATGTGTTAAGGCTGTCGTGGACCCACAGAGAGCCATGGGTCATAGGCTAAGAACCGCTGCTCTGTATATATATTATGTATGTAATTATATTTGTGTCATTTCACAAATACTTTTTTTAATTAAAATAAAATACAGTACATAAATACAATATTAAATATTTTTATTTTTTATGCAAATATTTAAGATTTTTGGGGAAAATGAAAATAATATAACATTTCAATTGTATTTTATTAAAATTTACGGCTTAATTTTCTTCATAATTTACTGAAATTACAAATGAATAGGTACATAGAACGAACTTTATGAATATAAAATAATTATTTTATGATCCATGCATACTCTTTAGTACTTTATGATATCCAAATATGAAGTCAAGCAAATCCTATCCACTTGTGGACTTATAAACTTTCAATTAATAGTAAGCTAAATGAACAGTAGCTAGACGTACTTAGATACAAATGAAATATCAATATAATATTCAGTTAGGTATGCCTGGAAAAAGTATTATAAGAGGAGCTTAGTTAATTATATTGTACAGTGTACAACGTACACTCAATACTGCATTATTATATACTTATAGTTTTATTATATAGTTTTACATCATTATTATATAGTAGGATTATACAACGTATAAAATTTAACAAGATGCTCGAATTGTTGTGTAATTTAGATAAATTAAATTTTTTTGACACATTTTATTTGTAAAAATAATTGTATTTTTACCAATAAACTTTATATGATTTATACAATACTTATACAATATATACATACAATTTATGAATATTATATATATTTATTAATTCCAAAGTAATTGTTTTAAATTAATTACATTATGTACCTTTGTAATCATACCGTGTACATGTATTAATACATGTAACTACTAAGTGTTTGTTGCACTGTTTATTGATTTTTATTTTAATGACATTCTATTCACGTGTAGTATCACGTGGCTGATTAAAACAAAATATACTACATATACAATTGTATTTTATAAGAAAGAACATGTATGCAATATTATATAGGTAATTATAAATAACATTTATTTATTATTTATCTATGACCAATAATATTATTATTACTGTTATATCACTTTTGCAATAAAACTACTAAGTAAAAAACATTTTGATCAATGGTTTGGTTTTTATACTGAATACTCTTTGTAGTACACTAAACTGTACATATTATAGTCATCTTGTTTCACTAAAATTATATGGAAGAGTATTTCGCCACTCAAAAATAATTTTAACTGTGGTTACATTTTTTAAGATTAAAGAAGTTAATTACAAATTGACACTTTTTTACATTTTATATTCTTGAAACCGAGAATTTAAAAATTTATTACCTAAAAGTACAACTTTTTTTTATAGTTTTCTAATTGTAGATACAACTTAGATTAGTTTAGAATTAACTAAAATAAATATTTATCCATTTTTCTGAAACTGAAACAAATTGTAATTTATAATAACATTTTTGGGACCTATATATACTTAAAATTATAAATTTTCTTTAAGAAAGTAATTGATGAGTTATAGTCTATGATTAAATAGTTTTAATCCCAATACGAGTATGGTATATGTCATGATTAATGATTGTTTTATTTTATTTGACAGTATTTGAAATAAATTAATATTGATTCATAAATTAAACAGTATATTTTCTCCAGTGTATTACACTTTACGCTTGTCAGACATCATATTCCTGTAAATATTTATTTATATATAATATATAATTTTTTTTTTTTTTTAAATATTTTTGTCTATGGCTTCCAGCAATTTATTGATGAATCTCACTACGCTTAGTTATTGTATTGTTATATGTGTTTCAGTCAATACATTTATGGTCAAAATAGGTTATTACAATATTCACATTAATTGAATCATTTAGGAAATAATTATTTTCTCAAATCTGGGTTATACAATTGACATTTTCAGAACTATTTTCAAATAGTTTCAAATAGAAAATAGTTTCATATAAAAGACTGAGTCGACAGGCCCTCTCGAAGATATGGGCCCCGGGGCTCTAGCCTTCATTGCCTCACCCTCTCGTCGGCTCTAATTATAATTGATAAGCTCTACTTAAAAAATATAATGAAACTCTTCTTCCATAAGTCTGTTATTAATCATGCTGCGTAACGTATTTTGTGTCATTAATATACCTACCGTAATCTGTGAATTAATTATAATAAACAATATTGCACTTATAATCAGCAGGTAGAGGTATTAATTAACACACAACTGTTAAATAAGCAATACTAATATAGAAGTATCATACTATTTTTATAAGACTCTATAATTTATTAAGCATTAAAATTTATTTTGGTAGAAAGAACTTACGGTTTTTAATAAACGAAATGTTAACAAGGACGAAGGTTAAATTATACTAAATACTTTTTTCTGGGAAAGTGTTCTATTGTTACAAATTTTTTATCAACTATTTTAAAAAGTTAAGTAAATATAAATTTGTACAAATTTATTAGTTTCACACTCTGAAACTTATATTTTTATTTTGTAATCTTACATCCCCTTCAATGTATGAGTCATCACTACGAAACGCATTTGTTAATTATCATATATTAAACTATTGAATTTAATATACATCTTAGTGAATAAGATTTTGTTAATTTACCCTATAAAATTACCTTGTTAAATTAAAAATATTATCCAAATGATTGTGACAAAAAAAATATTGATAATTTTATTTAACATTTTTTGTTTAAATTTAAATTACATTTTTTTTCCTATAAGGAGTTTATACCAATGGTTTTTAACTTTTTTCGGTCCAGAGCCTCTCCATAGAGATAACTGACTACTAGCGCCCCCTCCTACTAATCAAACAAATATTCACATAAGGATATGGATCAGTATTCTAAACTAAAATAAAAACTTATTATTATTTATTTTTTTTTTTTTAAATAAATGCTTTATCTGACTCCACTTTACAAATATATTTTACTTTTATAAACAAAAAAAGAATACTTCATTATACGAGTACCTTTTCAATAACTGCTCTTGGCCAGGCGCGGCTTCAAAGACTTACAAAGAGGGGGGGGAGGCATTTTTTTCAGCCATCGCTAAATTTCAAAGGGGATTTAGAGGAGATTAGAGTTAGGGAATATTCTAACCTAGAACCTGTAAGTGATTACTGATAATAGTTGTTTCTCCAAATGAATACAGAGTCCGACTACGTTCCTATATTATGATACACACCTCATATTAATGTCATATGGTTTTTTTAGGCCGCCAAATAAAATTGTTAGCTAGATAGGTAATTAAAATCAGGATTTAACAGTTCACAAGGACAAATATGGGAAAAATTAAAATTTTTGAAAAAAAGCTGGGGGGGCCATGGCCCCAGTGCCCCCCCTCTTGGAGCCGCGCCTGCTCTGGGCCTGATGAGTAGGTAATAATGTTGCAATGTCTAGTTCAATGTTTATTTAAGTTAAACGAAGATCACCTTTATTGCAAATACCCTACCAATTTCTCTGCCTCGTTAAAAACTGGACAACAACGCTGAATTATATAAGCAAAACTTAACATTTTTCAAATGGTTGTGGATAAGTGTCTTTAAGTTTAACCCGGGCAAAATCATAACTGATCTACTTAAAATCAATTTTATCTCACAGTTGTATTGAAGATTGATAAACTCCATTTGTAAATAAGGTTCGAGATCTTTTATAGATTTAAATCAAACTGAATCTAAATTCCAATTAAAGATTTATCTTTCTAGTAAGTCATGGAATTTTGATTTTATATCCTTTTTTGTCTGCAAAAGGTGAGCAGTGAAAATTTGAATTTAGTCTACAGAAATTATACCATTTGCACCTTCTTGAACGTTCTCTGAGATTCGGAAACTGACTCAGTTTTTAGCAATATATGTTATTTTTATTAAGATCAAATTTGTTAATGAATACAAGATAATGAAATTACCCTCTTTGCATTTAAAAAGTTAATTACATCTTAATTCCTTGAAGTTTCAAATTGATTTTATAATTTTTCAAAAATATCTGTGAGGTTTCCAATTTCGGTACGTAATTACAACTTTTCTGATTTCTCGTGCGATAATACGTGTCACTGGACGCTGGTACTTTTTATTTTTTCTTGTATTCTGCAATAGAAAGCTCAATGCCCCTTCAAACATACTCCTCCAATTCACCAATATTTACCCTAGGGAGTAGTACCACCTACGTTAAAAACCACTGGTATAGACTATTTACAAATATATTGTTAATATAGTATAATCAATAAGTAAATATAATTTTTTATTTGATTAATAGTAAATGTGTTCTATATTTTCAAATTTACTCAATATTGATTTTTGTTTTTCAAATTAAGACTTCTTTTGATACTTTTATTTTTTTCATATCAAATGTTTCAATTATATTTTTAGAAAATATTTTATATTTTTATTGAATAATTATTAATAATAATCTTAATGTAAATTATAAATACTTATATACATATATATATATATACCTATTTTAAGTATACTCGTATTAGTATTTTCGTCAGTAGTAATAGATTATACTCTTCAATCAAAACTATCCTAGAAATAAACATTATTGAAGTTTGCATATTAAAACATTAAAGTATATGCAAATACTTCAATTGTTTCAATATAATCAGTTTTAGTATTTGTACATTGAATATATTAAAAAATTACGAATATAAAAATCAGTATTTAAACAATAGATTGAAATAAGTAACATAACCTTTAGCATTGTTTTCCCGGTTGTATTTGAATATTTTAAGTTGATTAGATAAAAAACCTTAAAAATATTATTTATATTTAAAATTATATTAATAAGCAGAAATATTAAAATTTTTACTCATGTTTAGATTAAATTTAATATATTATATAATATTAGCATAAAAGTTTCATCATATTATATGTTAAAAAACGTTTTAAAAAAAATTATCATATTCATTATTTTTAGACAAAAAGTAAGTAAGTTAAAATATGATAAATTCGTATACATTTATTTTGCATAAAGCTATAATAGTGCAGTTCTTTTTGAAAATATTGTTTTTCATTCAACCAGCCAGATTTTTTTCAGGATTATTTAATAATTTAATAATTAATAATTGATTCTGTTAAAAATAGTATTATTTAAATAATTATATTATATCAGCTTTTATTATTAATACTTTTTTTGTATTTCTATTTCAAGTAATACTACAATATCACATAATAAAATTAAATATCAAGTACATTCCAATTAATTGATTTATAACTAGAGCAGAGGACTTTTAGCTCTAAAAAAGCTCTAAGTATGCAAGCACTTATGTATTTAAAAACCCCATAATATGCACTTCAAATTTTTTTAGACTTTTTATTTAAAAGTATTAATAAAATAAATAGCGTTTAAAACAAGTCAAAATAATTACATAATTAAAATATATTATATACTATAGCCAAATAAACAAAATACATTTTACTTCTTCTTCTTCTTCTCCTGCCTCGCCTTTCTCCCAACTATTTGGGGTCGGCCATCCTTGTTCTACACCTCCACTTCACTCGGCCAATCACATCTCCTCTGCACACACCGACTACCTAAAATGTAATCAATTTTACTTAATTTTCTTAATTTTCTGTAAAGAAACAACGTTAAACGTTATCGCTTCTAAGAAAAATATGTGTTCGCGGACAGCCAAAAACCATATTATACTACAAAAATTAAAAATAAATAATTTTTTATCCAATACATTTTGACTGTATTGTTTAAAATAAAATTGTCACTTTGGAAAAAAACGATTTAAATTAAATATGTCTCAAAAAGTATTAAATAGCGTATAAAAGTGTAAAACATGTCGTAAAAACAAAAAGAACTCAAGATATGCACTTATATGCAAAATTAAATTTCAAAACTAGCTTTATGAAAGCATGAAATGTATTTGTTTCGTACTCTGCTATTTTTGTAACTGTTCAAAACAAATATGCAAATGCTTCAAGTCCTTTGCCCTATTTATAACTAACTTGAATTCAAATTTTTTAAAACTATTTTAAATTCTAAAATATACTGGTAATACAATTATTTGTTATTTTATTAATTGCAAACACTTTTTGGGTTATAAATCTGTATACACAAAGTCCCAAAATCACCTGAAATAAATTCTGTAATGAATTCGGTGTTTCTAATTCTAATCTTCAAAGAAGGTTTTTAAAAGATTATGTTTTGATTTTTTAATAGTTTTCTAAGTATATTGTGTCTCTCAAATAATCAAGATATTTAGCTCTACATTTTTATTATTTTTTACTTTACAGATTACTGATTTACCGATTATTTTCACGTATTTTTTTTTATTTTATCCAACATTACTAGATAAAATCATACATTAGTATTTTATTTTGTGTTTAACACCCACCTGTAATTTCAATATAATTTCCTTATGTACTTAATAAAATAAAATAAAATAATTTTTATGTGAAATATATAACTTAGTCACAATTATTAACTATAAAATATTAGAGAATGATAATCATAATGTGCATATACATTATTCCGACCTTCGTTTAATCATTTTTAAATTGCGATGACTTATCAATACTTTCAAAATTATTAGTATAAAAATATGTCCATGATTTATTATATATAGTGATTTACGCGAAATTCAAATCGTGTCCGACTATCTAATACGCTCACTTTCTGCAGTTTCTCGTACGAGTAAAAATAAAAATGGACAAAACTCAAACCGTATCTTAGCAGCTTTTTAAATTACAATTCGTAAACTCATAATTATGATTTTATTCACGTTGTTTTGGCATTAATAATAAGTATTATAAAGTTATAGACGCACTTATAAATCGTAATACAAAAAATAATCTTATTATATATTTAAATATATGGTATAGATTTATACATACTTAAAATGTTTAGTTTAATAATATTTAAGCCATTATTGCAAAAAATTACAAACAATAAAGCTTATGAAAAACATAATATTGTATAACATCGTCAATGATTAGTATCGATTACATTATAAATTATATCCATTTTTTAGTAAAATATTTATTTATTGAGGGGAACCTACAAATTTTAATCAATACAATTATTGATGGAATAATGTATGGAATATAACAAAAGTCAATTAATACAAAATATGCAACTGAATTGATTTATACATATAATACAATATATTTTAAATACAAACAATACAATTAGATTAGTAATTTTATTTTAAATATCTATATTTTACATGTATGTATTCATATTGTGCCTTGTGGCGTTTTAAATTAGTATTTAGTAATTTAATATTCATAATTCATAATTACATAACTACTAACAAGTTTAAATAAATAAATTAATGCTTCACCACATATTATTTTTAAATTTTATTTATATATCTTACTTTCTAAATTTATTCATTCATATTCATTTTTACGGGTAGAACACGATTCCACACGTACATTGTTCGATATTACCTTATTTTTCTACCCAAATCCGTATTGTATTCGAATGCGACGTTGCCATGTAAGGAACACGATTCCGCACGTTATTTACGTATCTGTACTTTTCCACCTCTTTACCACGACATTTCAAGTTCAAACTAATTAAAAATTAGGTAATTTGGGTCTTTTGATAAAGTCGATAAAGACAACAATATACATTAAATTACATGTGTTCTTTATGTCAACCAGCTTATTTATCTAAATTTATTATTTAATTTATTACTTTTAACTATCTAAGTTATCTCGGCGGCAAATGGACATCGTATAGTGGGAAGGCGAAACTGTAATAGTTCAGGTATACCATAATTTACTGAACATCCAAGTCTATGTCAGTATGGCGATGGTAAAATATACCAGTATCGTCAGTCTAGTCAGAACTGTTAATAATAAGTTGTATTAATTTCGAGTATTTTTCTATAATTTATATTTTTACCGTGTTAAAATTTATAAGTTAACTAGATAGGCATGGAGAATCAATTGGAGATAATAAAATCTGAAAAGGGTAACGATTTAGCATACATTATACAAGCATACATTAGATACCGTAGAAGAAATCCAACGTCAAATTTTGAGAGAAAATTGCAGAAGAAAAGCTTTTGACAACGTTGCACCCAATTTCTATTGTATTTCTATGAACAATGAAGTGTGCGGAATCGTGTTAAAAAAAAAAAAAAAAACGTATTCCTCCCAATTTTTACAATTAAATTAATTTTGAAGTTTAGATAAAAACTAAAAATGCACTAATCCTATTTCTTATTAGCAAATTTACAATATACAATTTAAAATGTATATACATTAAAATATTAAAATAATAAAATAATGTCAACCATAGTTATAGACATTATTGTATTATTATTTTTTTTTTATTTAAGTGTATATTTCTGAATGTGAATATTTAGCATTTACAAATACAAATATTTAGTACTTGTAAAAACGCTACCTTAAAATTATAAAATGTATTTTATTAAAAATGGCAAATGGCTAAAAAAATTGCATGTTTATGTTGAACTTTTTGGTTAAGTTCAATCAACAAATTGTAGTTTATTAATTAGTAATAACATATCAAAGGCATTTAAAGTTTGATATTTCTTAAATATACAAATAAAATTTCTATTAATTTCATTTTTTTTAATACCAATATAGATAATACATAACCTTACATAAAAATATTTTATTGTACACTTTTATACATTTAAAATCAATACAAACTTTTTCAGTTTTTAAATACTTATAATAAATATTATATTTCCATAATAGTTTTTATTTCTCATTAATTATTTATCAAACATTTAAATAGATTATAATGCTATCTAAATGATAAAAATACTCCATAAAATCCACAGGTACTTAGAATGTTAAATTATTACTAATCAAATTTGATAATAATTTGGACTTATTTATTTTATTGTTGATTGCTTGAGCATTTGATTTTTTACTTCGATTTATAATTAAAATACGAAACGATAATGGCAGTCGTTAGTTGAGCAAGGGAATCAAATAAAATAACAATTAAATGGCTGGAATATCATTATAACGTAATAAAGTTAATCAAAATAATGGTAATTACCTTTTTCAATTGGAAAATTGTTAAAATCCCAGTGTGCTGAGAATATGAAATTGAGTTGTCTTCTATACTTCGAATGATGCAAAGCAATACTTGTAATTTAAAAATTAATAAGAGTTTTATAAATATATTAATGGACGATGAAAATATGTGTGTCTCAAAATACGTCGCATTATGACCGGCATTAGGTAGGAAGAAGAATGCAATACCTCACTAATTAATGACCTTTTGTATAGTCTACAATCATCAACAAATTAAGTAATATTATTATTGTAGAATTTTGTTTTAGAAAGAAGTCGGCAAATTTGTATATTTATAATCCACCCTCTTCCCCCATAAATAATTGTTATCGTCGGCCCTGCGTCGCACATTCAATTGTAATTACTATTTAACATTTTAATTATTGTAATTTATTATGTGGGTCTTAATAGAATACAATACTAATCGGTAACGTATATTAATTTTTGTATATTTATTATAAAACAAGAATATACGTAAAATTATAAGACTATTAAATAATACACGAAGCAACTTATAATAAGTAAATACTATCAGAGTAGATAAATGGAAGACGAACGACGGTTGTACAACCCGTGTATATAATAGAGGTGATAATATAATTTTGATAATTTATTCTAGAATGTTCTCGCGAATATCTATCGCCCGTTATGGGCCGTCGCTACAATTATTTATATACTTATGTAGTGAAATTGGAAGTATTTACATTCAGGAACGTGGCAGGTGATTTGGATGTTCAAGCCCTCTCCAAAATGTTTATGAATCCATAAAAAAAGTATTCCTTAATATTTGTGTACAATTTAAATTTAATATCGTAAACATTTGTCAGGATTATTGATATAATCCATTATTGATCTATCAAGATACTATAAAATTAATCATTACCAAAATTATTGTCTTATGAAATGAATAAATTTTATATATTTTAAAAACGTAGTATTAAAAGTAATAATTCCCCCTAATGTCTATGAACGCCCCTTTTTGTATTTTTGTTATTAATATAATTTGTTCGCAATAACCGCATAAATTTTTGTCGGAATTATTATGATTTATTATTCTACTACAAGTGTTTAATTGACTCGAAGGACGAAAAACGTTGCAATTTCTCGTACGATGATTCGCCGAAACATGTACGAACATATTAATGATATAAAAACGGTTACGCAGGGCTTGTTCATTCACCGGCTCGTTCAGAGTTGTGTGATATACTCATGAATATTTATATTGTAAGCAGATTCGTGTATGTTGCGAGCATATTAATTATTAGTAGGTATTAAGCTTTATTATTATTATATTCAGTGGTGTATATTTTTTGGGGGGGTGGGGGTTAGGGGGATCGGTGGAGATTCCCGGGTCTCGTCCACGCCAGAAAAAAAAATGTTCAAGTCAATATTATTATAAATGATTAGGTATTATATTATTTTTTATAATATTATAAAGTCACTTTTTTATGAAAATTTTGAGTCCCCCCCCCACAAAAAAGTTGAAAATACGCCACTGATTATTATTGTTACACGGACATCTTCAAGAATTGGCCAACGCTTTCGTCAATCCTCAATCAACCTGATCCGACTTCGTAATATTTACCAATTGGCTATTACGATAAATTAAATACATGGAAATATTTTATGGTTTTTTCACAATAAAACTGGGAAGAATTTTTTGGAACTGGCTCGTCACGTCAATCAGAAGGCGCCCTCCTCTTGTCGAAACTTGGTTATCAGCAACAGTAACGACGGTGACGGCGGTTAGGTTTGGGAAACGCTATCGTCGCGCATGCGCTCTGCTCATGGCGGCTCAGTATCTCCGTGGCATGACGTTTCGTTTGGCAGATCTGCCAACAGCGGTTCGTGGCAGCAGTAACCGCATTACAGTATACTCGTGGCCGTCCGTAGATCCTATCGTCCGACTTCAGATAGATCCGAAAAAGAGTGTTAGAATATCGTACGACCGATCGTTTTTCAACACTCCTGTCGGTCTTTCTTCGCGTACTTTTTGATTTTTTTATCGTATACGACGCAAGTTTAGTCTATTACATATCGGTTGAATATATTAAACCCATTTACCGACGATCATCGTTGTCCAATACAATTTTATTACAAAATATTTCGCTTTATAACAATTTTCTAACAAGACACGTTGTGCACACATCGATTTATCTATCTTTACGGTAGAATATAAAAAACCAAACTATTATATTCAAGCCAATTTTTGAAACGGCGATTTTCGTTTCAGAATTAAACGTGAGTATGTTATAATCTATTAAACATTACTAAATATAAATATATATTATAGTATAACTAAAGACGGCATTTTTCAAAAAAAAATAAATTGTTAAAACCTGTGTTGTAATAATAATTCGAACATTTTGTGTATGATATATGATATCTTATCACTATAACATTGTACACGCATTATGTATTTGTTGTTTTATTCTATTTACGAATGTAATTGTTAAAATATGTACTTTTTCGTTAATATCTACCTATTGAGTATATTGAGTACTGACTGCTGTTACATATCTTATATTTTGTACTATGTATATATATTATATATATAAATCATGATATAATTCTTACCTGTTATATATCTTCTTACCTGGCACGATCAATAACGAAAAAAAACAGCTTAGTTTAACTAAATAATATTATTATTCATAAGATTTTAGACAAGTATTAAAACGTTTGTTATTTATATTCATCAAAAATACCGAATTTCTTGCTGTAACTACGTATTATATTACGATTTGTCCAAATATTGGAGTAACCAATCATTTGATCTCTTTGGTGGCAATTAGAATGGGGGTATTTACATTTTTATTTTTATTTCAATATAATATCTTAATAGAAGTTAAATATTAATGATTATATTTCGATTGATTATATCAACCTTTATTGTGTAAGTACCTAGGTACCTATCGTATTACCAATAGTATCAATAATACAGAGGTATAATACCAAGGCCTTGGCCATCGTACAGTTTATTGATTTAGCAAAGGGAAGTTTATAGTTGTCATATTCCCTCCCTATTTTTTAGGTACTTGTTGGTAATATAAAGGTCATTCTATAAAAAAACATGTAATATTTCGAGGTTGTTAACGCCGTAGGGCAAACATAAACATGAATGACCTCCAGTGATTTCGAATTAAATATAAATATATATGTATATCTTCACTCTGAAAAATAAATAATTTTGTTAAATCTTGTACAATCACGTGAATATTTCTAATTACATATATTTAATTTAATTTTAATTTTATGCCAATAAATATACTTTTCTAAATGCATAAGTATAAATAAATGTATATAAATATATAAATATATATATAAATAAATGTTTTAACTAAAATATTAAATATATTTTGTTTAAGTTTAGCAACTAGTTGTACAATTAAATATTCATGTTACATTTGTATATTTTCTTTATCTCATGGTAAATACTATGTAATTCAAAATATTTTCAACCTATACTTTCTAAAACCCCTCGTAATATGGTGTTTTTCTTTTTTGGTTTTGGTAATTTATAATTTCTTTATTGGTCATCTCATGACATTTATTAAATAAATAATTTTATTTTTGGTTTTTTGAAACTTTTAGGAACAAGTTACTTTTAGCATATTGTGATTGAAAAAATTTAAATATTTAATACTGTTAATATATTATCAACTGTGTAATATGTATACACGTGCACCGTGAGCTATCACATTAATTTCATTGCCATATTGCTAAACAGAAGTAACCTAGATAGCAGTTACACCATATAAGCAATTTCAAGAGTCAATCGGATTTTTCAACAGATCAAATATTGTTTAAATATGATGCCCGCAATTTTTACAGTTCCCTGAAAAATGTAATTCCAATCAGGGCCGTCCCTAGGGCAGGGCGAGCGGGGCCCTCGCCCCAGGCCCCGTGCTCTCACCACTGTTGGACAGGATTTATTATAATAAGTTTAATTATAGGACTTGATGCGTTATTAATTTATTAACTTACCTATTCATATTATTGTAAGTGCAAAGTACTATATTAGTTAAGTTTATTGGCGCACATTTAAATTTCAATACGCATCCGACGCGCGATACTGACAATGTTGACATTTAAGGTCCCGCAATTTTACTCTGCCCCGAGCCCCGCAAATCATCAGGACGGCTCTGATTCCAATCAATCAAAGTATAATATATTGTTATGCGCACATTGAATGAGTGCTATAAATATTATTTATAAGTATACTGATGTAATTTAAAGTTATTTAGTATGTAGATCGTGTTATAGAATTAATTAAGAAAAAAAAATTGAAAAAATGTTTTTTTTTTTTTTTTGAGCATTCTTGAAATATTTATATTTATCAAGGACAAAATAATGAAATCATAGTAGTGTAAATATCTTTCGTTAATAATATTATCATGTTCCACGTATTGATGGATCTTATAGAATGAATACGCTCTAATAATATTATATTTACACTGCCCAAACAAACGTGCTACATATTATGAAACGTTGACATTGATTTTATAAAACATCGAAGAAACATCGAAGAATATTTTTCACCCAGTGTCACTTCCAACATCAATAATAATCAAATATGACATTACCTTTGAGGAATTCGAATTAAATTAAGTTAATTTTATCAAGTTCAGAATTTATCTACCGCTGTGTATCTTATCAGCAATCTATTAAATTTGATTTTAAATTGTGCTTGTAATACCATATCATTAGAAGTTTAGTTTTGAAATAAAGAAAATGCAATAAATTTATAAATCTCATAGATAAAATATTTACTACATTTACAACAGCTAACAATGAATCATTACATTTAATATTTTTTTGTACGATTCTAAATTAAATTGTATTATGAAACAAATTATTGTAAATCAGTTATATTTATACTTAATAACATATTAGAAAGTAATAATTCCTTATTTTTTTCTCAATTGACTCAAAAGTATTAATATAATAATTATATTATTATATATTATGATTATAATTATTGTTGATACAATTTACACTATAATATTATGAAATAAACGAAAATGTTCTGAGAAATAAAATTGCATTTGATATACATTAAAAGGTCGTCAATCTAATGGTATTTGTCTATGAAATCATGTAGTCTATATACATGAATGTACTATGATGATATTGCTATGTATTTAGAAGGTCATAGTTCTGAAGGCCATAACTCCCGGATATGGATATTCCACAGGACCCGATTGAAAATTGCGTACTGTCTTAAATAGACTTGAAATTCTTCCAACGTTTATATAAAACCAGATATTAGTTTGATAATAGTAATAAGATGAATATAACAAAATAAACCAGAAATCAAAAGGAAATATCGTACAAACGAGTTTTTAGCAGAATACATTATGTTAACTACTTATATGTATTAACCCCAGGTTGTATAAAACCAGATTATGCATATCAGGGTAGAAAAAACTATTTTAAAATAACGAGTTCTAATTGTTTCATTATAATTTACATATAGTAACAAAAAAATTATAATAATACAAGTTTATCAGTCAACGTTTCTATATTATGGTCTACCAATGTCCACCTTGTTAGGGGCTCTTCACTATACGAAGTTGAAATTAAGTTTATTTGGGATTTGTTTTTTTTTAAACTGCATTATATTGTTTTATCGTTTTAATTATTTCTGAGGCCACCGATTGTTGAATGGCTAATCCAATTTATAATAGATATATGATGTAAATAATATGTATCTTAAATTGACAATATACGGTTTTTGTCAAATCGTTGATTTCATTATTATACTTACAATAGATTTAAAACATTTTACTTATTATATGCCATATTTTATTTTGTTTAGTAGTATGAGGAAAAAACTTCACATAATATTAAATATTAATTAACACGTTGTAATCTACGTTATAACTAGGTGTAATACCACTTAGGTGAAAACTATCGCAATATACATAGGTACATCTTAACTACGAAATATCTAGAATAAACTTGACTTCGGTTCATTAGTATGGGTTTTCCATAAACAACATCTAGGGTAAAACCCAATAACGATAATACAATTTTTTAATTACAAGAAAACACTTCGATTTTATTGTACATACATTTAGCTATCCAATGTATTTTCAAGGTCGACTTAAAAAATCGTGTCTCAATTAGTATTTTAATTTCCACGTGTTTTTTCATTTATCATATGTTATTATATATTCAAATCAAATTCTTAGAAATTTGTTTTTAAGTAATTTAAACACCGAGCTATAAATCAAATACTTATTGGCATTTTCTCTCAATTACTAAATTTTACACAAAACAAAAATAAAACAACCATAGCATTCCCATTTACTTTTAGAAATGAGGAAACGCTAGTGTTATTATTGTTGAGTTGGTTTGTATACACTGCTTTAAGGTATGTTGTAAGAAAGTTGACAAGGTCGTTAATAATTGAAACAATTATAGTTTCTTCAGGAAATGAAATGTCATTAAACAAATTTCCTAGTTTTATAAAAAATGTTTTATGAAACATTTAAAAATAAAAATATTAAGTACATACATGTCGATGCAGGTAATTAGAAATTTAACGATTAGTTATTTTAAAAGCATACAAAGTTTCACTTGTGGCATGTTAAATTATATTACTTATTGAATAAGTATTCGTTATGCATACAATTAAGAAAACAATATAAATTATAAACTATGTAAATAATATGTAATTAAATATGTTTCATTACTCGATGACAACTCGAAATGTGAATAGAATTAATTAAAAATTAAATTGTGTAATTCAAACAATTCTCGTGATCCTGAAACAATTTTGCCAATAATTGAGCCTCAAATATTTAAATTTTTATAAGGGCTAAATACATAATATTTTTTTTTAATTTACGAGAAGTTCGAATTGATTTGATACAGTGGTTATAATTTCATTACTTTATTAATTATTTTACACCAGAAAATTTAAAATTTTAATGAAGCGATTTTATAATATTTTAGTTTTTTTTAAAACTTCGAATGGCTTTTTTTTACCTTTTTAAACCATTTTACCTTGAAATCATTTAGTGTATGTTTTTTAGGTAGGTACTTGATTTCTTTTACATTTGTATATTATAATTATTTATTATACTGACAAATTAAATATGTGGACTGTCTTACCTAAATGCACTTTATTACACAATATTTTTACTGGGTGACATTTGTGTTTCTTAGTTAGGTAGTTAAAAAATGTACTGCATATAGTTGGATTTCTCCAAAGCATTCGATTCTATTAATCACTAAATATTAGTAAAGAACTTGGGGCAAGTGATTTCGGTGAACCATTTTTATCTTGATTTATTCCTATTTAATTAATAGATATTCAAAATGTTAGGAATCAAGTTTTTTTTGTTTCATACTCCATCTGGAGTGGCTATCACCATTGTTATTATCCTTATTTGTAAATAGTATAAGTCGTGTTCTAAAGTATTGTAAGGTTCTCTGTCTTGCGGACTATATACATAAATATATTTTGGAAAATCAGTTTTTCTTGTGATTGTCATAAATTGCAAGAAGATTGAAATATTTATATAGTATGGTTCATGTCAGTTGGCCTGTCCCTTAATAGTAATAAATGTAATATTATGGCATTCGTAAGATGTCTCTCTTATTTTTTTTACCTATTTTATTCTATATTACGTATAATTTAAGTGGTAAACCTTAACTCTGATTTATGGCGTAACTTATGATCTTGGTTTCTAACTAAAAAACATTGTTAAACCTAACTCATATATTGATACTATATGGTGTAAAGCACAAAAACTTAAGGTTTTATAATGAGACTTTCTATAAAGTTCCAGTCTCAAAAATCAATTAAAACACTACTGTACCCACTGTGCTATGATATACTCACTTTAAGAGTTTGGCTCCATGATCTAGGATCCACACAACTCTAGGTACTCTAACCAATTGGAAAAAGCCCATCGTAAATTTCTTAGTTTTGCTGGATACAGCTCGAGAATAACTCATGCAGAACACGACTACTCATCTGTTATTCATCGTTATAATGCTAACCTGAAATAATCGGACTCTGGAACTCTCTTATTACTTAATAATTTTAGAGTTCCACTTCACCTAACTCGTTAAAACATTCCATTTCATATTCATACATTCTTCATAGATTATTTGTTCTACGAACCTATTTATTGTTGCGTGCAGCCAATTTAGACTCTTTGCCTTTAATATAAAATTATATATTAAAACTGCTGTGTACTATATTTTTATAACTTAATTCTCGTGTGTATTTATAGTTGTAATTTTGTATAATTTAATTGCAATTATGTCTACTACTTAAAAAAGGGTTCACCCCTTAAAACAATAATAAAATTAGATATAATAATACAAAATTGACAAAAACCAAATTGTTATGGAATCTATATATAAATTTGAAATTTTTTCTGAAAGTACCGGGACTTTATTTTTAATAATTATAAAAATTAAGTTACCTATTATTTAAAGATATCTACTTAAAAACACTCTACTTTGGATATTATGCAATGGTCCCAGTAGCGGCGCCGAACACGTAGTTTTATGGGGCAGTTCTCCCCTGCATTTAACTGTGGTGGTGGGTGTAAGGAAGTTGCTTGTTGTCAAGTAGTTGGGTGGATAAATTTACACCATACACGTAGTCAGGGGGGCCGCAGGGTATGCCACTGCATACCCTAAACACTCAAGAAAAAAAAAAAATTATTGCCAAAACCATGGTTTAATTATATAATATATAAATAATAAGTGCCAAATACCTACAAGTGACAAACTGACAACACTATGTTGGACACGCATTTTTAAATTTTTTTTTTTTTTTTTTTATTTGAAAATATATTACAATCTGTTTACACATAAAACAATAAGTAACAATGATGATAGTGATTTAGAAGACATGAAGCACATGAAGAGGAGACTGTCCAGTGACAGAACCTCAGAAAATTTAAGTTCGGGCAATGAAATTTATTTTATTATTTTTTTTTTTTTTTTTTGGATTTAGATTAAAAGGTCTCTAGCCCAATTTCTTTTTAACCGTCGAGGAATATTAAGAGGTAGTGTGAGAGAAGACATGTTTTTGATAAAGAATGTTTAGAATTTTAGAATGTTTAATTAATTTGGAATGGAATTTTTTATTGTAGCTTTTAGCAAGTTCATTTACTGTTGGAAGTTTTAAGTCGTTATGGAGAGCTGAATTTATGATATACCACGGAGCACCGGTTAAGAGTCTTAATGAGATGGATAGAAAGGCTTGGATGGAACGGATGTTGGCTGGTTTCGCTGGGCCCCATATTTGAATACCATAGGTCCATATTGGTCTTATGATAGATTTGTAAATTAATATTTTATTTTTGGGATTTATTTTTGATTTTAGAAGAGGTTGAAGTAAATGGAGGCGGGAGTTAAGTTGTTTACGTTAATTTTTGGTTTGATTTGCCCAGGTTAGCCTTTTGTCTAGAGTGATACTTAGGTATTTAGTTGATTGATGAAGAGGAATTGGTTTGTTATTAAATTTGAGTGAGGGACATTCTTTTTTCTTAAGGGAAAAATTAACCTGAGCGGATTTATTGTCATTAATTTTAATTTTCCAGTTATTTGCCCAAGACTCAATTAAATTTAGTGTAATTGTAATTGGGTGAAGCGGTGTTTGAGTCATTATTTGAAGCAAATATTGCTGTGTCGTCAGCAAATGTGGCGAGGAGAGTTTGATTGGAAGTGGGCATATCAGAGGTATAGATAATATAAAGTATCGGAGAGAGATCACTACCCTGAGGGACACCTGCCTTAATTTTTTGGATAGTAGAAAATTCATTTTTGTGGCGTACTGAAAAAGACCGGTTATCAAGATAGAATTTAATTAATAGAAAGTAAGGTGAAGGGAGAAAGTGCTTAAGTTTGAAAAGAAGTCTGTCATGCCAAACGCGATCAAAGGCCTGTGATCGAGGAATACCGCAGGGCAAAATTGTTTTGACTCGAAAGAGAATGAAATTTTATCTACGATTCTGTGGATTTGTTGAGTTGTATTATGTTTACGACGAAATCCAAACTGAGATTTAGGTAAAATATTTTGTTGGTCAATTAGTGACGAGATTCTATATAAAATTAGTTTTTCGAAAAGTTTTGCAAATGTAGGTAGTAAGCTGATTGGGCGATAAAAACTTGTGAGATGTTTAGACTTGTTTGGTTTTGAGATCATGATAATGACTGAATGCTTCCAGGTTGAGGGGAAGTACGACAAGCGTAGCATAGAATTATATATATATGGGTAAGGAACAAAATTGACTTTTTAGATAAATTCTTTGCTATTTTATTTGTGATTTGATCATGACCAGGAGCTTTGTTAGGCCGAAGCTTATGAATGACTGTTACGATTTTGGATGGAGAAATCGGTTTGGCAGGAAGGGACATGGGTAAGGTTATTGATTTAATATTTTCTGTAATATACTCGTATACGAATATATATAATAAAATAGTCAAATTTTGCATACCCTAAACAAGAAGTCTGGCTACGCCTATGATTTACACTCTAGTTAGTAAATCTTAGGAATTTACAAATTAAGTACCAGCCGATCTGTAGATGATAGGATACTATGATGCGATAAATGCATGTCTTTATATTATATCAAGTATAAAGGCGTATATAAGACATAGGCATATAAATATTTCGCACACATGATGAAGCTAAACACCTCTCAAAGCTCAGTGTTTAAAAGTGATTATACAGCATGCAAATACATTTTTTAAAGATTTTAAAATAGTTACTTAAATTACCAATAGCCCCGTGGAACATTTTTGAAATATCTTTTAGATTCTGAGTGAAACTTTTCTCCCAGAAAACGTGCTCCAATCGAAAATTTACTGGAAGGTTTTCGATCCGAAATCGTATCCGGTTGATGCATTAGGGAGGATATTTTTGAATTTCTCAATGGTTTTTTATTTTCATTATAACTCGAAAAATATTGATCGCAAAGACTTGAAATGTTCACACAATATTTATAAGGCAATTGTCTAGTGATGATGAGAATTTCGGTCATTAATTTGCTCTAACTTTTTGGGTGGTGGTATTAAAAATTTTTATATTTTGCCCCATCAAATGAAATATAAGTCACTGGGTCCCAGTGATCTTGCTATTTTCGAAAGTCCTTTGGAACTGTATGCAAGTTAAAGCTTGAAGTTAAATTATATTATTTTTAAATTTTCTCTACATCTTGAAACCATTGTCCTCAAGCGTAGATTTTATTCTCGGGAAAAGAAAAAAATTACATGGAGCCAGATCAGCAGAATAGGGAGTTTGCGGGATCACTGATATTTTTTATTAGCCAAAAATTAATTAATTACAATTTTGCATATTTTGACCACAAATCAACGTTTAAAGCAAAACTTGATGCACATACTTATTGTTCGTTAATTTCAGACATGAAAAATGGGGATTAAACTAAGATTTATCCATGTGTTATTTTAAACTGAGATTAGATAGCAACTTCAGGCTTTGTTTAAAATATTCACTAATACGGAGAATACGTCTATATAATTGTATACATCAAAATTATATCATGTATAGATTAAACCTAATAACATTTATCCTGGTACTTTTCGAATTGACGAATATTTAATATTGTAATAATCGAATTTTTTATTCAAAAATAATATTAATTACATTTTTAAAAACACTTATTATTCATAAAATACTTGCTTGAGATAATGGATAAATATAAATAATTTTTAATATTTTAATTTATCTATTATCGTATGTACTATATACCTATACTATATATATTTACAGTAAAACCTTTTTATAACGGAATCTTCTGGACCAACAATAACATTTTAAGAGTATTCTGTTATAGAGAAGTAAAAAAAATGAAAATTTAAAAATTGTACAAATGTGTTAGAAATATTATATATTATAATATAATATATGTGTATTTGACTCATCGCTGTTATCATAATAATCATTGTCTTCAACGATCTGAATTTCCTATTCTTCTAAAAAAGACGCGGAATTCAGTGCATCTCTAATTTATGTAATGAAATCTTCTATATCAATATTGGTTTTAAGGCACTTTTAAAGCATTGTCAGGTAAATCTATTGTGGTTTCTTCATTTGAAAGAAACCCGATTTAACGAAAAAAAAATGTGCACACATTTAGATTCTAAATTGTAGTAAGTTAACGCTTAAATCCAAGATACTTATTGATTTAGTGAACTAATGAGCTGTAGAGTACTTATCAATATTCTAGAACAATGATTGTAGCAAAAACTTGCGATTATAAGACTTGAACCCGAAAATCACTTGATCCATTGGTTGGATAACTAATATTTATTCAGGGCAGATAATTATTTAAATATTAGACAGTTCAATTATTGGTGATGTGCTACATTATCTATGAATAATAGGACATTTCTATTCTGAGATTGCATATCTGCATTAAGATAACGCAACATAGTAGGAATAAAATAACACCCGTTTCATATGCATTATACACGTTTTTTGGTTCATATCCAGGATTGAGTTTCTAGATTTTTTGCTTCCACTCCTTCGTATTTTCTTGACTAACATATTTTGCCTCACCAATGACTTGTTTTTAAACAATATTTTTACAAAAATATGAAGCTACATAAATGTTATTTATCTCAAAATAATTTTATTTTTCGTTTTACAGAGAATATTTTTATAATTGGGTCAGGAAAATTGTACGTTTCCGTTTTGTAGAGGTTCCATCTTAGAGAAGTCAATTTCATATTTTTTTTTTTTTTTTGATCAGATACCTCTCAAAAAAATTGACATTTTTCGTTATAAGGAGGATTCTGTTTAATAAATGACTCATTACAGAGAGGTTTTACTGTATAATATTTATAAGCTTACTATAATTGTTCTACTAAATAAAAACTAAAATCATGTCTATATATTTGTTCATGATTGTTTCAGAAGAAAATCCTAAGAACAATATGTCATTAACCAGTTTACATTCCATGAACAATCAAAACCTGAGAACCATCAACGACAAAATGTTCGATAACATTGATCTAGTCAGTGATATCGAACCAGCTGTTACTCTCGAAGAGCTTAAAGAAGTTTTTAAGTATTGTTTCCGGTTTGTAAAATTAAAATTTTCTGGTATAAACTACGTATAAAAAAACTGAATATTATATTATTTTTAAATTACATAATAAGTGTAGTATAATAGCATTTAATATAATATTTGTATCTTTCGCATACGCCCAAATATGGAAGAGGGGACTTTTAAAAGCTTGACCTCTTTAATATTGTTCGTGTTCCTTCCAAAGTTAATTAATAATATATTTTTAGATAATAGTGCATGGTATTTATTAATGACGACAATGACACGATGACATGTAACAAAGAATAAATATAATTAACTTAAAAAATCATTGATACATAATTGAAAAATTATACTTAATTACAGTTCATAGAAAAAGCTGGTTTTTAGTTTCATTATAATTAATTTTTTTTAAACTTCATTATTTTATTGATTATTATTATATTTACATGACTATAAAAATATAAATGTTGAAAAGTATAAAACTTTTTTTTGCGATTTTAAACAAACAATTGATGAATTGTTAATAATAAAAATTAATTCAATAATTAAATTTATATATTTATATTAAATAAATTAATAATTCAAAATTAACATAATTTTGATTGTTTAGTTGTGGAGTCAACTGGGAGCAACACCACGTATCACTCGATTGTTTTGAATGTGGGGGATACTCCCTCGAGAGGCCTTGTCCTATTTGTGATGGGCATTGTCATAATGTTTGGAAACGTGATCTTGAAGAAGTAAGTTGATGTAAAACTATCTCTAAATATTGTATTTTATTTATTATTATGACATTTTATTTTAGTCGCATAGAAGTGGTGAGGCAAGCTGGATAGGAGAGTGTTCTTCAAAATGTGAAGAAATGGGACGTGATGTCAATCAAATATGTAACAGGCTCGAGAAAGTTAAAGCCACCTTCTGAACTCGTGAGAGATAAAAAAACTGAAATATTACTGAGTATTATTATAAACTTGGTATACATGTGTCGGTATTCTATTAATTTTAACTTTTTCAATGGTTTACCGCATA
This sequence comes from Sipha maydis, assembly GCA_034509805.1. Lineage (NCBI taxonomy): Eukaryota > Metazoa > Arthropoda > Insecta > Hemiptera > Aphididae > Sipha > Sipha maydis. The sequence goes on from JASXSY010001689.1 coordinate 114,801, forward strand.
TTATCCTCGTGGTTAAACTGTTTTTGAAATGATACGAATTCTCAAAATGATTTATCTATGTAAATAATAGTTTGATATTTATTTTCTATGAAAATTGTATAATGAAGCAGTGTAAATTATTTACTTTCAATAATTTGTGACAGAAATTTTGGATAATACCTAGAACTGCAGTACATATTTTAATATTTATTTTGATAAATGCATTTGTTTTTATTTTCTATTTATAAAAATATATTCTTTTTCTGTCCTTACTTACCTTTGACATTTTAGTACTCGCAAATTGTAGAATTAATAAACAATTTTTAATTGAGTGAAAACCCTTGCATAGTTGAATTAAAAAAATTTAAGCTGATAAAAATAAGGGGAGGTTTTGAGAGTTCAAACTCCCCCCTATTTACCAAAATCTGAGCATTTACTGAGATAATCTGCTACCAGTGTCTAATTTCTATCTGACTTAGATTTTCAGATTAGGAAGATCATAGATAAAATTAAGATACTGAAAAATTAACTATTTTAATTGAAAAAAGAGAATGCTTGTAAAATCAAAAAACTCACTCACGTTATCAAATGTTTGTTATACGAAAAATAAAAAAATAATAAAAATAAAAGAGATAGATATAAAAATATAAAAAGTTATGTTATAATAAAAGTATTCACGACCACAGTCGACGTCTTCAACAACCATTGCACCAATGTGAGAGCTCAAGCCGTACTACCGAGTCGTCCGATAGTCGTACCTAGTCGACAGTGCAAGTAGTTGGTTCTAGTGTGAGGTCGGTTTAATAATTTAATAAGTAATTGTCCGTAGACCATGTTCTACTTATATACAATTACTGCATCAAATATATGTAGTTATAAATACTTTCTGTCAAACGTTAGTACAGCCTATAAATATAATACTTTCGGTATTCGTCGATCGATAGTTATGTTGGTTGTGTATTTAACTCTCGTGTGTGGACAACGTATTTTAATACTCGTATAATTGTATAAAAATTGTCTTAAGAGTTGTTAACAATGAAATTGAAAGTGGATGATAAATATGAAACTTGAAGAAGTAATTAATGTGTTATAATTGACGGCTATAAATTTAGTAAAAGTAAGACAATGAAAGTAGAAAATATTTTAGATTTATATTTATAAATATAAATCAAACTTTTCTTACAAATGTTAGGAAAAATAAATTTTATTTACCGGTAATTTATGTTTTATTAAAATCAAAATGTACTGAGATGTACATTTTGGACCACAATTAAGAATTTATGTCTGGAACTTGGTCGAAATTTGGAAGTTAAATATTTACGCTTGGATTTTTAAAAATCAGCTCATATATCTACCAAAAATGTTTTTCCTGATTGCCGAATAATTGGAGGTTAATATCATTTACACCAAAGTTAGTTTCGTAAAACACAAAGCAACGAACATTTTTTGAAAAATGTCACTGAACAAACAGTAACCGGGACTTGGCTTCAATATTTTTTTGGCGTGAGTTTTTTTACCGTCAGATGTGGTTGACAATGGTTTTGTAGAGGTATACCGCCATCCTATGTGATCAACTTAGCTATTATATACTTGACAGCTATGTATATGAAGATTCTCAATTTTCACCTCTTATTTAGGTTGAGAACCAATTTTCAAATTATAACCAACAATTTTATAAAAAAAACAATCAAATTATCAAAATGTTATCAATGGATTGATGGAAATTCAAGTGAAAACTAATTTAAAAAAATGGAAAAAAGAATCGCTCTGCTGTACAGTTGGGGGTGGAGTGCACCTCGTTTATAGGATAGGTCATTATTACAATGGATTTGTTAAATTTGAATGCAATGATAGATATCATTGTATACGAATAACGATTTTGAACGGAGTTAATATGTTTGTCTAGGATATAATACATTGTTATTTATAAACATTGTAAAAAGTATATTTTATTTTGAAACGATAAATATATTTTTCAATTAAGATGGGTTGGCAGTTGCATACAGCGACATAGTTAAATTATTTAATAATAATGCATGTAGTTATTATAACAATACCTTATATTAACATATAGTATCAATTTTAATATTTATATATGTCTTCTTCTTCTTCTTCTTCTACTTCGCCTTCCTCCCAACTATTTGGGGTCGGCCACCCTTGTCCTACACCTCCACTTTACTCGGTCAATCACATCTCCTCTGCACACACCGACAGCCCTCATGTCATTCTCCAAAGTCTCCAACCATCTCTTTTTTGGTCTTCCTCTTCCTCTTTTCCCTTCAACGTCCATCTTCATAACCACTCTTACTGCTTTCGGATATCGGTATTTAATTTTTTCGATTTCGTTTTCGGTTTCGATTTCGATATCGGTTTTTAACGGTTTTAACCGGTATTCAAAATCGGTATTCAATATCGGTTTCAAGCCCTGTAAATAATGTACAGCAAATTCTTAACCATAGAAAAAATTTAGCATAGTAATTTTGTTTGTGAAAATGTTGAGATGGTTGACTAGCAGGAGTATATCTAGGATAATTATATAGTGAGATAGTGAGGGGTAGGAGTCTAAACCACTGTTGTGAGGGGCAGGGGCGGCTCCAGAGCCTTGGTTAGGGGGGGCCAAATTATAATTTTACAAAATCATATTTTGAACATTATAAAATAATAATATCATAGCATTGATTATAGAATAGAATAGATCTATTCTATAACCAATGATCAAACCCTAGTAAAAAATATATTAATATAGTTTATTTATAACCTTATTGGTTCTTCATATTTTATAGATAGCTGGTACATCGTATACACCTCTATGGCTCTACCTACATACTTGTTCGTGTCGTATAATAGTCCATATTATAATATGCACTTTTGTTAATAATATAAATTTTTTTATAAATACGGTACGGGCTTGGGGGGCGTGGCCCCTAGCCCCCCCCCCCATTGGAGCCGCCCCTGGTGAGGGGAGTAAATAAACTATTGTTGACTAATAGACAATAAGATCCACATTTTTTTTTTTTTCTTATTTTAGGTCTTAAAATACCTAAATTAGGCCCTGATTAGTATTGGTACTTTTTTTTTATTATTCTTCTTCTTCTTCTTCTACTTCGCCTTCCTCCCAACTATATGGGGTCGGCCACCCTTGTCCTATACCTCCACTTTACTCGGTCAATCATATCTCCTCTGCACACACCGACAGCCCTCATGTCATTCTCCAAAGTCTCCAACCATCTCTTTTTTGGTCTTCCTCTTCCTCTTTTCCCTTCAACGTCCATCTTCATAACCACTCTTACTGCATTCGTTTCCTCTCGCCTCATCACATGCCCAAACCATCTCAGCCTATTTTCTCTCATCTTGTCCACAATTGGCGCTACACCAACACTACCTCTCACGTATTCATTCCTTATTCTATCTTCTCTTGTCACTCCACTCAACCATCTAAGCATTCTCATTTCCGCGACACTCATACTTTGTTCTATTCTCCTGTTAACCGCCCAACACTCTGAACCATACAGCATAGTTGGTCTCACTACACTTTTATAAAATTTACCTTTCAGCCTAATTGGAATTCTCTTATCGCATAACACGCCCGATGCTTCTCTCCATTTCATCCACCCGCACTTAATCTTTTTTTAACTTTTTAACTTTTTTTAACTTTTTTAACTTTTTTTTTATTATTCTATAACTATTATTTTATAATTTTTAAAGCATTTAATTTGTTTTGTGAAGAAGCACTTTATTTATTTATTTTATCGGAAATGTTCGATTTTTCCCAATTTTTAATTGGTTAGTTTATTAATATGGAGGGGGCATGATATTTTAATGCCATTTACTTTCCTACCAAGACTTTTTTTTTACAAAAGTTCTATCTGACTCATAAAACTGGGTTTTACTACTACTATGCCAACCTTTAGAAATATAAACTAATCAACTTCAGAATCATTTTTTCGTAAGCAATAAAACATTGGCTTCGAGTTTAAAATACCACTAAAGCAATATCATTAACTCAACAACCAAGAGGTAGGTATTGCTTTATTTTCTTTTTATTAAAATACAATAGAACTCTGACTATCCGGATTAATTATTTTCAAGGGTAGTCTGGATAAACAAATTATAAATATTTAAATGTAATAAATTATTTTTAATCTTAAATTAAATATACTATCATCAATTAATATTTCTCTCCTTCAGTATCACCTTTTCCAACTAAGATATGAACTTTTTCATCATCTGAAAGTATGTGGTGTTCTACATTAATTGTGTAAATAACCAGTCATTTGTATTATCTTCATCACAATTCTCTAATATTTGGATTTAGCATAATACTAACGAAATACAATTACACATTTATTAAAAAAAATACTTTTTTTTTCTTGTGCGGATTATTAGACATCTGGCAGATTAGTGTTTGGATAATTGGAGTTCTATTGTATAAAATAAAAACTAAAATTTAACCTGTTGACTGCCACGGGTGTTTTTCGTACCTAGCCATAAACGCTACGAGTACAAAAAATTTTAGTCATGTACTCACACTGTGTTTTAATTAGACGCCATGTGTATTGAAATGTGAACACGTTTGCGTTTTATAGAATAGGGAAATTGATTACCTATATAGCCTCTTGGACCCGTTTTTTTAGTGCGAACGAATTTAGAAAAAAAATATCATAATTTCATAAAACCTAATAATTATTATAAAATAAAAATACACATAATTGTGATAAATTACCGTTGCATATGAGCAAAAAACATAAAAATTGGCATGGCCCCTAACAGACAAACAAGTTGTGTACATAATAGTTAACTAAACTTAAATTAAATTTTTATTTTATATTTCCCTTGTAAATATTGGTCATTTGTATTTATTGAAAAAATACTCACAAATTTACAGATTGTGCAAATTTTATAATAGAAATAAAAACTACAACAAACATTTTATGAACATAGATAAAAAATTGTATTTTTAAAATAAAATTTATTTTTACAATTTCAAGTTATTGATATAATTTTAATAAAATTTTTCCAGTATTCATTCTTTCAGCCAGAAGTTTTTGAGCTTCAACAACCTTAAAAAGAAAAAAAAATCATTTATTAATGCACACAATTATATAATAAATACAGAAAAATAAAATAATGTTTTTAATTTTAATTTAACAGCAATTTAAAAACATTGAACATTTTTAAAGTATTTTAAGTATAAGAACTAAAATCAAATTAATATTTTTTACTAACATTATCAAATGGTAAGATCTTATAGATTATTGGTTTTATTAAGTTATTCTCCAACATTTTAAATAATTCGTTCATAATATCGTGAATTTTATTTGGGTTCGAATCAAACAGCAAACCTAAATGAAGACCAGAAACACTTATATTTTGCTCTATCATTGTTTCAGGAACCAAATTTTTTGTTTGCCATTTCAAAGACAATGATCTGAAAACGTTTAATGTGTCACCATTGATGTAACAACTACCACCTAAAATTTAAATTCAAATTTTAGAATTAATAAATACCTGTTAATCAATTTATAAATTTATTAATGCATTTTTACAAAAAAATGATTTAGTGTTAAGCCATTTCATCACACAAAGTATTTTAGATGGCTTAATAGTGTTTAGAACATTTATTTATGTTATATATACAGGACTTAAGTGGTAGGAGACACAAAAGTACTGTCCCCTTCTCTCACATCACTTATAAAGTGTCCCCTTTAATATTTCTTCAAAAAGTTAACTGAAACGCTCATTTGTTTGTAAAAGATAATCATACACAATAAAACAGTTGAAAAATTTGCTTTGCAATTAAGTTGATTACACTAGGTGTTAGACAGTGTTCTTCAAACAAAATTCGCTTATAAAATATTTAATTATTTATAAGTTTTTCAATTTTCCTTATTTTTTATTATATTAAAATTTATTTATAATCTGGTATTAAAACAATAAATAAGCAATTTTCAAGTTTACACATTTATTTTTATTTATTTTTATTTAAATTCCCAATTCTCGCGGGAGTTCCCCAAGGCGCAATATTATCTCCGATCCTATACAACATTTTCTCAGCTGACCAACCAATCACTTCTAATACATCTGTAGCCGAATTCGCTGACGACAAAGCTATCTTTACCACACATACTGACCCAGTCACAGCTTCAAACTACCTTCAAAACCACCTTAATCTACTATCCACCTGGTATACCAAGTGGAGAATCAAAATCACCACATCCAAATCCTCGCACGTAACATTTACTCTCCGTAAAGGCATTTCTCCCCCATTAACCTTAAACAACTCTCAAATTCCTATCACTGCAAATGCCCGGTACTTGGGTATGTATCTTGACAAGCGACTCACCTGGGCCCACCATATAAAAATTAAGAGACTATTACTTAACCAAAGACGTAGAAACCTCTATTTTTTACTAAATAAAAATTCAAAAATCAATCTAAAAAATAAATTAAACCTATACAAAATGTTATTAACTCCTATTTGGTCTTACGGCATACAAGTATGGGGAACAGCCAAGCCATCAAACATTAAAAAAATTCAAGCATTCCAGTCTACCTCGCTCCGCCTAATAACGGGCGCACCCTATTATGTTTCCAACCACACTTTACACTCCGATCTTCACATTAACACCGTATCCAAAACTGCATCTTTCTTTTACAAACGATTCCGATCCCGCTTAATCAACAATCCAAATCCTCTTATAAGAGAACTCAACTCAAACATTATTCCTGGAAATCCTCCTAGACGACTGGCTCGCCGTTGGTGCAGAGATCTCGCCAGTCAAATTAACCATTAAATAATAAATAGTCAAGCTAAAAAGTGTCATCGCTGGGTGACTTCTTTTATCGGTCAACTCACGCTCATTAATATTAATATCGCCCATACGCTTATTGTAAAAAAAATATAATTTACAGATTGTGTATTTACTTATAACAAATAAAAAAAAAAAAAAAAAATATGTACATAAATGATGAATATTTAATCAAAATTACCAATGATCACTAAACGGCCACAAGGTTTAAGTAGTGTCTTACTAATTTTAATATTTGGTCCTCCAATACTATCTATAATTAAATCATAACCCAATGGAGATACTATTTTAGCTTGTGTTAAATAGTTATCATGTTGTAGTACATGAGAAACTCCATTTAATTTTAATTTTTCATGTTTAGAATCTGAAGCAGTTCCAATGATGGTTATATCTTTAATAGTTTTTGCTAATTGAGTAGCAGCACAACCAACACCTCCTATAAAATAAACCTTAAACTTATAACTTATAATAATTGAAAATCACATAAGGTTGTTTTTAATAATTACACATACCACCAACTGAATGTATAAGAACAGTATCACCAGGTTGTATATTACCCATAGTAAAAATACTTAAATATGCAGTTAAATAATTAGCTGGCAAAGCAATTGCATCTTGACCAGAAACACTCTCTGGAACTAAAAAACAATTATTAGCTGGAACTATTACTATTTCTCTGTATAGACCACCAGTCCAAACATAGCATACTACTCGATCACCACACTTAAAAATATATAAAATATTATTCTTATTAAAATAATAATTCAAACAATAATATTAATAGATAAAAAATAATTAAATAATTTTTAATTACTTGTAAATGTTTTACATCCTTTCCAAAAGCTTCAACAGTTCCATAACATTCTGCACCAAGCACCCGAGGAGTTTTCAAATGTCGTAGAAAACCTTGTCTTGTATATATATCACTAAAGTTAACACCACACAATTGAACTTTTATGCGGACATTTGATGATCCAAGTTCATCAAGAGTCCATTGTTTCATCTAAAAAGAATTTAACAGTTAAAATATATATGAAAACTAACATTTACATTTATCCCATTATAATGTAAATATATTTTATGCATATAGTGTAGAATGAATGTAAAATGGTCAAAATCTGATGATCAATCAATTCTAAACTTAACAAATAATAAATCCATGACTATCTACAAAAAAAAACACATCAAGATTAAACCTTTCGCGTTTATTTATAAATTAATATATGCAATAAAACAAAGAAGATTAAACTTTGTCATTTAATTTTAAAAATTAACAATAAATTCTTAATTTAATTTTATTATTTTTTAATTGTGTATTATCTTTTTGGCCCCCGCTCCCCCATTTGTAATTATAGATCCACTCCTGAAACTCATTCATTTTAAAACATAATTTACACTTCAGATTTATTGGTGATCAAAATTTAAACATATTTTTCAATATTTATAAAAATGAACTAATTTAAGTGTTCAAAATTGAATGAAGAAAAATTTCAATATTTTTTTTATTTTTATTAGGTATTTATATAATAATATTTTATTGTATATAATACAATTAACTCTTATTGCTTGATTTTTTTTTTTTTTTTATTAGTTAATTTTTATTTCCACAATCTGTTACATAAATTTTGAACAATAAGTGAAATTGATGAAATTGATTATTATGGCGTGAAGGACGAATTAAAGATACCTTCCAGTGAAGGCACTTTTATAGTTAAAGATGAGAAAAAAAAAAAAGTAAAACAATAATGTTAGAATATATTATATGAGGAAAGATAAGTAGGAATAACAAGGGTAGATATAGAAAGAAGAACAAAGGTATTAGATTGGTCTAGATTAATAGGTCCCTACATCACCGCCTTTTCAACCTTTTTTGTGGGTTGCCGGGTATATTTATAGACGCAAGTTCTAGGAGGTTTTAGCTACATTGTTGACAGAAGAGATGGCTAGGTCATTATGTAATGTATAATTTGATACGTAAAAGGGTGCTTTGGTTATAGTGCGGAGAACTTTGGACTGGAAATGGTTGACATTTGTAGGTTTTGCGGAGCCCCATAATTGGATTCCGTACGTCCAAATTTACTTGAATTTAATGTATTCATTTTAATATTTATCCAAGAAACCATTTTAATATGTTTACATTGAAGTATAATATAATTATAAGTAGTTACATAAAAAAACAAATAGGTAATCAAACTAATTTCTTATAATATTTGGAAATTATTAATAGATAGAACTTACTTGTATTTTATCATACCCACCATAACTTTCCAATACTATAGATTTAACTTGTTCGATTTGTTTTTTATTGTCCATTTTTAAACATTTAATGTTATCTTTTAATTGTGACAAATTTTAACGACTACTACAATGTGTACACAAAAATACCTACAGCACTTAACATATAATTTTAAAATATTAAAATTTTTCAGTTCTAAAAAACAATAAGTAAAAAAACCTCAATTTAGGTGAGTTGAATATAATCGAAATCTAAATGATCACATACCAATAATATATGATGAATTTAAATTGGAAACATAGATAACTCGGAACGAGTAAATTCTGAGAATTGTAATGTTTAAACATAAACGTATAACACTGTGGCCAACATCAGATATGATTACATCAACATAAATTTATTTTAGTCTGCATAGGTAATGATAGTAAAAATAATGTGATAGTTTTTTTTGTCATTCGTTGGGGGAGTTGAGTGTCAAAATCTCAAGGTTTAACATTCAGTAACATCTTCTTAGTGTAGATATTAATGCACGGTCTAAAAATACTGTGTCCCCAAATTACCAATGTTTGTAGGATTTTCGGAGCGACAACCTCAAAGGTTCTTTTGGTAGGAAAATCTGTCAATTGATAGCAATTTAATAAAAGTGTTTCCCCTGAAATCAGATGTATTTTATGTCCGGTATTACTGATATAGATTTATCCATTTTGCCACGGAATACTGAGCCGATCAGAGTATTTACATTTGCATTTCACCTCTGATTTCCAACAATTTGTAGTAGAGCAACCAGGAAAAAGCAAAAATATTTAATCCTCAATACTTTTAAAGTTACTAAATTACCCAGATAATTCCTGGAAAAAAATTGTCAATAAATTAGACGTGGTCATATAAGAAAAGTGGTTTGCTTAGTGAAAAGTAAAACTCTAAAAATCAAGAATAAAATTGATTGGAAAACAAAACTGAAATTTCTGTCTTATAATCTTGCCAAACAATTACTAACCAAAATCCTTTGATCATCACTGGGATAAATAAGAAATAACATAAGGACCTCAATTCTCACCAAATTCACATATATATACACTATATAGAAATCTAAAAGAAAAACTTAAAACAGTACATAAGTTTTTCACTATATAGAAATCTAAAAGAAAAACTTAAGTAAAACAGTACATAGTTTCTAAGTTGTAGGAATATAAATGTCCATTAAAATTATTATTTTATTATTAAACTAGTAACAGGTTACTGGATAATTTTAAAATTTTTGTTTTAAGAGGACGCCGCACCAACGAAAAACATAACATAAAAATGTGTTCATGTGTTTCAAAAATACCGCTTACTGGGTGGTTTTATAGCAAAACACCTTATTATAAAATTTGTAGCTAACAATATTTTGGAGACGATGACATAGTATTTTTTTAAATTTGTAATTTGCAAAAAAGTTACAGGCATTTAAAAATTTAAAAAAAATAGGTTTTTGCGTTGTTGATTGCTTGTTAAGTATTGGACATATTAAAAAAACAATATGTCATTGTATCCAAAATATTGTTCTCTACAACTTTTATACCAGGGTTTTTGCTATAAAATCACTTAGTAAGCTGTATTTTTCAATCTAAAAACTAAGTTTTTACGCAATAATAATCTTAATTATGGCCGACATGTGCTGCTCTTGTTTCTAGCGGCAGGTCTTGCCGCCGTCTATGACTTCTGCGTCGACAGGACAGGTCAAAACCGGTTTGTTATCGGCGATTATCATTTTACATATTATATTTATTTTTATATTAATTTCATTTTCATAAAATGAAATCAAATAATGTTATGATTAGAACATATAATATTATGATTGTTCTGGTCATCGAATACATAGTTAATAGCATAGTTAATATTTTTTAGTTAGTTTCAAGACATTCTACTTGTTAGTGAACAATAAATTTGTGTAGAGCAGTGATAATTACTTCATAGTACAAGATAATTCATAACTATACATTAAAATATTTCAATCTAAAAAAATTTAAAAAATAAATATAAGTAGGTGTAGATTTTATGATTTTAAACCTAATACCTAGAAAAATCTATTTTTATATTTCATAACTTTTTCACAATATATTTTTTAATATTCTAGCAAAAAAAAAATAAATAAATAAATAAAAATATAACATAAAATTAACTTTATGACAAATCCTGAAAATATTTTAAAACTGAATTTTAAGTTATGATTTTTTATACAAATTAAGAATGATTAAATAAACAATGAAATAATTTAATTTATATAAATTTTAACTAGATACCATAAATCATAAAAATTATGCATGTCATATAGTAACATCTGTTACAGGTCAAGTTGTCATACTGTAGTTTATGGATATAGGACTATAAAATTATCAAAATGAAAATTGAAGCAAATTAATTAAATTGAGAAATCATGGTACAGCGTACAGTCTTACTTAAACATGCAATGAAAGGGGCGGAATGGGATGTAAATTCAGGTTGGGATATTGAAATTTATCCTGGCAACTCACCATTTACTAATTAAATTACTAAAATTTGTTTTAATTTGTGACATGTTGTTTGTATACAAAGAGAAATAAAATTAATAAAACTGAATTGTTAAAATTAAAGCAATAATAATAATTAAATTTTGTGTTCTAATACAATACAAATAAGTGCGCCTATAGTTTTTAAAGTTTTTGATACAAAGTGTTGATGCATTTCATAATTTTGTAAATAAGATCAATCATTAAATTATCGGGCCACCAGAACGTAGTATGGTCCAGGCTATCTGCAAAATTTCAGTTTCCAGACCGGTCACTCTGCTCCTAAACAGTGTATAAGTTATAGTTAAGTTTAATATTAGCTTTAAAAGTTTCAAAAGTAAATAAATTTATTCGTTCAAAATAAAAATTTAGTATCTTACTTTTTTCAACTTTTTAGAATGATCAACGTTTATATTAAATTTTTATTTTTATTTTTTTTAAAACCATAGTACTGCAAAGTATTTAATTAACAATAAATGGTGAATTACTCTTTTTAAAAAATTATGATTCAACTATTTTTTGAAAAAATTAATACAAAACTTAGAAAACTAAGAACCAAACCGTATTATAAAAAATTTAATGAGATTCTCTCAAATTATTATTAAAATAACTATTTATTAAAAAACTATAATCAGATAATATTATATCCCAATGAAAAAAAATTCAATGTAAAATAATTTTATAAACTTTAATTTTTTTACCCAATACATGAAATTATTTGTGTATAGCTTTTGTGTTTGAGTGCAATTTTACTAACTTAAGCTTTTTATTTATTTTTATAATAGACCGATTTAAAAAAAATAAATAAATTAAGTTATGGCTTAATTATATATTCAGTTTTAATACAAACTTATATGTAAAGTATTTTACAAAAATGTATTTTATGGAATCTTAATAATAATTTATAAATAAGTTATATCATAGGGTTAAATTTAAAAACACTTATTGGTGTTATTTATAACTTCTAAATGACATGAAACAGGTAAATTCTGAAAAAAAACAAATTAATATTTATTAATTAACATAATATGTATATCCTTGAGCTAAATTTTAAGCAATATTTTAAAGCATAATAAATTTTAATGGTCAATTTTTACTTCATAAAATTATAATTTAAGACAAAATTGTTTAGAAATAAAACATTTATTATTAAAATATTAAAGAAAATCAATTAATGAAAATATATGAAATATTTTATAAATACATTTAAAATATGTAACATAACAAAATTTACTTGAGATATAAGATATACTCTATAAAAACTATAAACATCTTACCAATTCCATTTAGATTTTTCTCAGAATTTTTTGGACATCTGCTGGCGCAAGATCAAATGGTGTAAGTTTTTCTTTGTTCATTAATGTACTATCTGCACCACTTTTTATTAATAATCCCGCTTCTTGTATGCGTCCTTCTTCACAGGCTAAATGACTAAACAATTTAAACAATTATATTTCAGTTATAATTTAAAAAGTTATAAAATTATTTTTACAGTGGTGTATTTCCATAAGTATCTTTAGCATCTACTAGTACACCAGAATCTAATAACAGCTTTAATACTGATATGTTGCCTTTTGATGCAGCCCTATGTAATGGTGTAGCTCCACGATTATCAAAAATATCCACATCAGCACCCTTCAATATTAAATATCTAACAATCTAAACAATTTTATTGTAAATTTTAATAATATGTTTTAAAATTTTAAGTTGACTCACTTCAGTCCAACCTTTGGAAGCTGCATATTGCAGAGCTGAATGTCCTTCTTGGTTTTTTGCATTAATATTTACTCCATATTCTATAAGAGTTTTTTACTGTGTCAATACGACCAGCTGATGCAGCCAATATAAGAGGAGTAGTTTGCATCTGAAAGACATAAAATATTTTATTTAATCTATTATTACTTATTGTTAGTATAAATATTAAATTTACATCATCCTGGAAATCTTCTGGTTGACCATTTTCAAGAAGATACCGTACAAGTCTATCGTGGCCTCCAAGTGCTGCCAATGAAGTAGCAAGCGATTTATTCTATTATGAAAAAAATAATAAAAGGTTAATTAAAGAAGTACCAGTCATAATAAAAATACAAAATATAATAAATTATAAATCTTCTTCATCTGAATAAGTCCTATTTCAAAATGTATTATTTGTAAAGCTAAAAAGCTTCATAAATACTTACAACATCAACTTCTTTTAACAGTCTCATATGTTCTTCAACTGCTTTCATAACTTGATCAAAATTACCTTTATAGGCATCTTCAAAAGTTTTTTCCTTTACCTTTTCAAAGTCCATAGTCTTATTTCTATTAAAATAATAAATGTAGATGTTTTGAATCAATATAAATAAATAAATAACTTTTGAAAATGATTTGTGCTTTATAATTGTTATTATCTCAATTTATATTATTATTATCAAAAAATATTCGGTATCAAATATACAGTTGATAAGAATTAATTGGTTCTCAAGCTGCACCAATATTCAAAAATAAATATCCAATTTAAATATTCTTTCTGTTTACTAATTAAAATATGGAACTATATATAATAAAATAGATAAATCTACTATAGCTTAAAAAGTTTGATTATTCATAAATCTAGTTAATTTAATAAACTTGTAAGAAAAATTTCACAAAATGCTTACGAAAACTGTAATTTGCGGTGAATTTAAAAATAATTAAAAATTTAATTAAAAATAATATCAATAAATTTAAGTTTATATCAGTATATACGTGTTTTTATAATAATTATTAAAAAAAAGTTATTAAATTGACTTAGTACTTAAATACTTTTTTTAGCATTTTTCTGTTGGCATAGCTGCAGCCTTTTATCACAAAATAAACTATTACCATGCTTATATATATATTTAAGCGCACCATCAATTGGCAATAGTTAATCATTAACTTTTGTACCTTATAATTTTTTATTCCTAGACCACGAACCGAGTATATGGTCAAATGGTCTCCTATGAATTCAATACATTTTTACAATTTCATTTGATAAAAAAACATTGTATACTTGAATCTGCCTAGTTTTAAATGTCTTAATT
>JASXSY010001690.1:0-145101 GCA_034509805.1 Sipha maydis
CATTTCCTTTTTGGTATTCAGTCTTGTTATATATTGAATTTTAATAAATACTTAGGCCGAAAAACCCGTTTCACATAAGTGTGATAAAGCAAATGTAACCAAAGTCCTGATAGCCTTTGGTTACATTTGCTTTATCATACTTATGTGAAACGGGTTTTTCGGCTTAAGCATTTATTAAAACTGAATAGCATTGTTGGTTATGATCGGATACTGCTTCTTTATAACTATTCAAAATTCTGGTAAAGATGATGATGCAAATTTGGATTTTGCTATTGAATCTGAGGATAAGTCTATCAATAGCTCGATATCGCAAAAACATAAATAGATCTAATTCACGATTGTTGACGGCCAATCTATCTCACACACGCGCACACTCAACATGTATAGTTGCGCGGACTTAAACAGCCTCAAAAAATAGATAAAAACTATATTATACTACAGCTTTTTTATTTAGTTTCTACTGCGAACGCGGTCCCTTTGATAATAACCTACGATGCCCCTAGGAGCCGCGACGCACAGGTTGAAAACAACTGGACTAGATAATGTAATACTATGCCTAGTCATTGTATACAATGCTAGAATTGGTGTGGGCAATGTGAATATTTGAAGTATTTTAGAGTGTTATATTTTATAATTTCTTTTAGGCTCTGCTTCCTACGGGTTACAATAACTTTTATCAGTAATATCATTAATAAATAATCAATAATTAAGGATATAATCGCTGTACTTGTGGTAAAAAATGTGAAACCAGGTGATGAAACTGTAAAACTTATGGAATTTTTAATACAACTCTAAATTCCATAATGGTAATACTTGTATAAATAAATAATAAATAATATAAATAAAGTATTCTCCTTTTTTGTTAAAAATAAAATTATATAATATTATATGCATTTTTTCACTTGGCACTTTCAGTGCTGGCCATTGTATACAAAGTCTGGTTTAAATGAATCTATGTAGATTGAATAACTCGGCCATTGTGAACATTGTCCGGTCAGTGTTTACATTGACCATTTATCCATTTGGACCGTACTATATACATATACATCGAACTAATAGATTAATAGAGCCATTATATGGAGGTCTATTTGTTCGATTACCAAAATAGCTGAGGTTCGTATGGATCATACACATCACCGGGTTTGCTTCAATTTAGACTAGTAAGATCTTTATTTCATTTAGAACTGTATAATGATTGAGTCCGTGCTTCAGATGTTAATATTTTATTTAATTTTATTTAGTGCATCGCAGCAGCTATTATATTTTTGTATAATTAAATTGTTGTTGAAATGGTTTTTTTAGCATGTCTATAGAATATTGGAATTTGTATCATACTATATATATTCTATATATCATACTATATCTTTTAGTTTTATAGTTTGAAATCAGAAAAACTGTTATCCTATGTGCCCAATAGCCAATATCTATGTACTTGGTATACCATTGTTTTTTAGTATATTTTGCTACATTAACGATTTTATTCACAATTTTAGCTAGTTATTTTCGATCTGCTTTGTTATTATTTTGTATGTATAAACCTTGAGTTTTTTCTAGGTTTCATATAACATTTAATCAACTTTCCATTTAAGTTTGACTTCTGGTCGACTGTGCTTTTTACGTTTGAATGGTTGGCGACGAACATTCGTTAGATTCAAAACTAAGTAGTACTGTAGTTGTGATAATATACATTAAAACACTGGAACTATAGTTCGTATATATGTTACCGAAAATGATGACATTTTAAGAAAGGATGACAATTCCTACTAGCGAGAGAAAATCATTGCCTAGGAATTGTCATAATTTCCGTAGTTTATCCTGTACACGCAGTTCATTTAGTTTTTCTCTAGTGTTCTACTTAGTAAAGTACGTATTTGTTATTTACACATTCAGTACGTTTGTTAAAAATGGATTACAATAAAATGTGAAATTAATTTAATAAAGCAATTTTATTAATAATTGGTAATAAACGTGATGACAATAAATCGTTCATGAATAATAAGGAATTTGTAAAAAAAAAATTTAAAAAAAAACTACTTTATTAAATTATTATATTAAATTATTATTAATTAACATTTATGTATAATAAAATACTCATTATAAGTCTAATAAAATCAAAATATTTAAAAAAAAAATTGGTATGATATGTAAGGAAAAATATGGCATCATTTCCTTCCGCTATTAGGAATTGTCTTCCTTTTCTAAATGCCAACATTTCCGGTAACATATGCATTATATCAATAGTATAGGTAAAGGGATAACTCTCCCTCCCATTGTCAAAATCTCATCTTCTTCTTCTTCTCAGCTTACCGGTCCATAAACGAACATTGCTGCCTTTAACAGGTCTCTCCATCTCTCTATCTCTATTGTAAGTAAACTCAAATGTCACATTTTGGTCTATGGATTTCAAATCCTTGGCAACTACATCGATCCACCGGGTCCTGGGTCTTCCTAGGGGTCTTTTTTTGTTCATTTTTTCCACGAGTACTTTTTTTATTAGTTAACCATCCGCTCTCCAAGTTTGTCCAAACCACTCTAGTCTTTTATTCCTGATAAAGGCTAGAATGTTTGGGCTTTTGTATAATTTCTGTAACTCTTCATTTTTTCTTCTGTTAAACGTATTTGTTTCTCGTTTAAAGCGTGATCCAAATATATTTTGAAGTATTTTTCTTTTAAATATTATCAGCTTTCTCTTCTCACCTTTTGTTAATGACCATGTTTCACTCGTGTACGTCACTATTGGTCGCAAATAGCTATGGTATAAGTGTATCTTTGATGTCCATGATAATAGTTTTGATTTTAGGAGCTTAATTATACTATAGTAACACCTGTTCCCGCTCATGATTCTTTCATTTATTTCTTGGTGCATATTCTTGTTATTGATGCTTACTCCCAAATACTTGAAGTTGTTCACTGCTTCAAATTTCCAATTGTCTACCAATAGGTCGTTTATATTTAGATTGGTCCTTGACATCACCATGTACTTAATTTTATTTTCATTTACATATGTTTTTTTACATTAAAAAAAAACTTGATAAAATCTCATCTAGTAAATAAAAATGGGTAGTAATAAAAATAATTAAATTTTTAATATATCAACCTTCTCCTCTCCCTTACATAATCTTTATCTACGTCCATGATTGGTTACTGGCTAAAGCACTTTTCACATAGACTGCCAAAGTTTTTGAGCATAAATCATTATATCTTAAGCATAATATATAAGCATATAGTTCATATATCTTTATATAACGGAGGTACCTATTTTATAAACTTGATTCAGTTATATATTCAAAGTTTCTATCTCTTTAGGAAACTATCTTGTTTAAAATTATTATTTCTTATGATGAGCATAAATCTCTTGAAATTATCAGTTATCTCTGCAATTTAAATTATTTTCGAAAATGGAAAATTCGTATTACTATTGGCGTCAAATTTCGACTTAAAACAGTTCTTAAATATCCTTCTTTGATTTAAGTTTTAAAATTGATAATTGATCTCGAATTATTTGTAATAATCTTATGCTATTATTTCTTATTAATGGGAAATAATTATATTCTATTCAAATAATTTAACAACTTAAATGTGTACTTTAGAATAGTATGTATTCTATAGAACTCATGTACATTGAAGTAAATTAATTTCATTTTGGTAGATAATCCTTCCTGATTTATTCGTATGGTAACTAAAAAATACACGGATAAAGTTTTAGTCATTATTTTTAATGATTCAATGAATATTATATGACCTTATAAACTAATATTGATTTTGATTTTAAGGATACAATAACATTTTTTTACTACCAAATTATTAGATTTTGATGTTAAATGAAATTGTATTATAAAAATAAACATTGATTGATCATAATGATTAATTGTATGTACATTAGAATGATATGAAATGAACTAAAATTAACTGAATAATTTTCTTATGATGAATATCAGTTATCATACATGACTTTTATTCTACAAAATATCAATAATATTTGAATAATAAAATGGATTTATTTACATCATTGAAAAGTTTCCGTTAGAAGTCTAAAAAAAAGTTAATTTTCTATGTTTTTTTTTTAAGTTCAACAGTTACCAGTACCTATTTAATATTATTATTCACCATCAATTTTGCTTGTTGTTTGTAGGATGTAATTTAAGGTTAGATTCATCAAATAGGTATTTTTCCGTTCTCAATTATATGGCGTATAATTTGTAAATACATTTAATTTCCAACATTATTTTCTTTGGATGTTTGTATAAATGATTCATAATGAGAATTATCTTTCGTGTATTATGTACTGATACACATTGGCGGCGTGAACTAATTATTTCAATGATGCAGTAGACAATTTTCAATACCTAATTTATTGGAACTTTTGCGCTATTGATTAATGTAAATTTAAATTTTATTCAATCGATTACATTTAAACAAGTTCCTAATTCCTACTCAACTGCAAACGTCAACTTTCAACACCCACCCACTTACCATTTTTTTTCGTAATGCAGCTACGTAAAATTTAACTCCGTTTACGCCGTCGCTGCTAATAAATATAGTATTATTATGTAAGGAATTAGCAAAATAGTTATATACTTAAATTAAATTTATTGAATTAGATAATCAAATACTCTTAAAATAATAATTTTAATCATTTTTTTCAGGAAAGAGGATGATAATGAAACGATGTTGGAAGCAACGGACTGTGAAATAAAAACCGAGCATGATATAATTGATGAGAATGAATACAAAAGTATAATTATAAAGGAAACTGAATTTTTGGAACAACAAAAAAATCCCACAAATATAGAATTGAAGTGTCACGAGTGTCATAAGTATTTTACTTCTCCGATTGCTTTAAAATTTCATTTAAGAATTCATATTGGAGAAAAGTCATACATATGCAATGTTTGTAACGATTCATTTACACAAAAAGGAAGTATACAGTCACACATGAAAAATCATGTTGGAAAAAAGTCTTACAAATGCAAAATATGCAATTTAGCTTTTACTAAAAAAGGTACTTTACTTTTACACATAATGACTCATACTCGAGAGAACCCCTATTTGTGTATTGTTTGTGACAAATCTTTTACCCAAAAAGTGCAATTACAAACACATATGGTTGATCATATTGGAGAAAGTCCTTACTTATGCAATGTTTGTAACAAATTGTTCTCTCAAAAATCGCATATTAATCAACATATGTTGACACATACACGAGAAAAGCCTTATTTATGTGACGTTTGTTCTGAATCATTTTCTCTAAAATTACAACTGCAATCACACATGATAATTCATACAGCAGAAGAGCATTATTCGTGTGATGTGTGTAATAAATCTTATTTATATAAATCATGCCTGAATTTACACATGAAAACTCATAAGACCCAAGCATCCATATCTCAACATTCAACATACGATGAAGAAGTAGATCAGAATAATGATGCCAACGACGATTCAATAAAAGTTTCATATTCGTGTGAAGTGTGTAACAAATCTTTTTTGTACAAATCATGCTTGAAATTACATATGAGAATTCATACAGGAGAAAAGCCTCACGTATGTAACATTTGCGATAAGTCATTTACTCTCCTAGGAACTTTACAAAATCACATAAAAATTCATTCTCGTACAATGACTTATTTGTGTGAAGTATGTCATAAATCGTTTTCATGTAGATCATACTTGAAACTACACATGAAATTTCATACTGAAGAAAAGTATTTTATGTGTAATATTTGTAACAAGTCATTTTCTCGAAAATGGTCCATTCGTAATCATATGAAAATTCATATGAAGACTTCTGATATGATGTCAAGTTTGTAATGTATTAAATTTTCATTTCATTTTATTTGTTACAACAATTTGAATTATTATATGTTAGAATTAGAATTATTTTTCTTTCTTTTTTATTGCATAATTTGGTTTTTAAAATAATATTTAACTTCGATGTATAAAATATATTATGTTTAAGAAACGTTCAATAAATATATACCATTGAAAATAATGTATCTTATGCTCAATAACTGTAAGTGGTTGGAAAGGGTAAAATATTTTATCATTATTCTATCACCTTAATTAATATTTAAAATAATTTAATTGAAAATTGTTTATAAAAAATATATATATGTATATATATATATATATATGGCATGATACAAATATGAATATTGGTTAAACATATGATTTACTGGTAAATCCTAGATTTTGCTGACTGCTGTAGGCAAAATCTAGGATACACAAAATTGAATCTCAGTATATTTATACTGATTGTTTAGTCAATCTCAGTAAAACACCGGTTAAGTACCAATGAATTAAACTAAACATTACTAATAATAAAATAATAATTATAATAATATTATTAATAAAATCATTTATATTTTCATACCAAAAAATCAAGTACCAATTTTTATACTTTACGCACCATAATGAAAAGCTCCGTTCTTCATAGCTTGTACGAATCTTAAAAACTGATCATTTCGTCGTTTTATTCGTCTCCATCCACGTCGCAATCATGTTTTCTATATCCTGATCGGCACACTCCACAGAACCTTGTGACTGATTGTGGCGAGCTTTTCCGTGAACTATTTTCATTTCAGACCACAAACTACATAGATTTATAATAACAGCAATTACAAATTTTCTATTGCCCGAGTGGAGTATATTTGTTGCTCCGAAAAAAGTAAAAATATCAAGTAAGCAATATGAAACTTCTTCTGCCCGTTTAAATTTAAGTGGTCGTAAAATAAATGTATTCAAGTGGTCTTGGTAGACCATTATAAATTTAAAGCTGTTATTAGGATTTGCTTGCATATCTACCTGACAACGTGAATTCATTTCGGTGTATAATAGTTTTAATAGTTAGACATTTTTTGGGCATACTATTTTTATTTATTTTTTTTGACACGACTCACATAGTTTTTAATAAATTTATATAGCTTCAATATTAACATTTTTGCATTTACTGTTAACAGCTAAGACAATACGATTTCTACCTTCGTGACCTGTTGCAATATATACTTTACTCGTATGAATAGTTTCATACAAATTATCAGCGAACATAGTAACTCATTTCTTCGGAGGCACCATTCATCGGAACAATCCGTTTTTCTTCCCCGCCAATATCAATAATATACAACCGTTTAAAGTCACCGATAGTGAATTGATTTTTTAACTATGATCGATTTTGATTCTTTCACTTCGTTCAATAACACATCATATTTATCTCTAGTTGTGTATAAAGTGCTTTTGTCATTTTATTCTTCGTTAGCAAAAAACCTTATTTTAAAAGACATATTGTAAATCATTTACTATTCGTGATAATTGTAAAACGAATACTGCTCACAATATTATTTTCAATAGGTCTATTCAATCTATAATTAATTAATTGTCAAACCTAAACTGTATCATAAACTAAATTGCATGTACAACACAATATTAAATAAGAACAACTTTTATCACATAATTATCTTTTTGGCTAATTTATAGAGTAGCCATGGTAAACGTGTTAAGATCAAATGTATGTATCTAATATACAATTATACTAATATTCTTAAATAACAATAATTATAAATAATTAATAAAATATTTGGAAAAAAAATGTCGAACTTTTACTTACACTGATTGTTTATCATAAGATTTACCTAATCTTGTTAGTAAAAGTCCGAACTACAAAAATTATTCGGACTTTGACCAAATAATTTTGTGTATCCTAGGTTTTACCGAAATAAATTGGGAATTGTTCGAATTTCGGACATTTACCAACAGTAATTAGCGAAACCTAGTATTTACCGGTAAATCCTAGGTCTAACCTATTTGGACTTTTACCGTAATGTGTGTAATACAATAAGCAGCCTTAAGCTCCGTATAAAATTGTTTTATTTTACTGCTGCTACAATAAGGATAACAAATTGAATTTAGCTTTAATGTAAAACTAATTAAATTTTTTTAGCCCGAAACTGAGTGAATATCATAAATTATAATATTTTAATATACACAAAAATAGTAATTATAATACGAGTGAATACATTAAACAAAATCAAATAATATTTAATTAGGTAATAAAGATACTATTATGAATATTTATTGTGTAGTTTTTTCTTTACTTTCTATCCAATAACGTTTCCTATAAATAGTATTATAATATGCTTCCTCAAAAATAAATTGTTTCCCGTAAAAAAATGTAAACGAAAAATATTTCACATATATATGTTAGGGTAAATTATTTTACTTTGAAATGCTCTTTTTTTACGATGTGTACCAACATAATTGAATCATTTTGATAAAATATGTAATTTAGCGGTAAATGACGTTTTACCAATAATTGTATTTCGCCATAATGTATGTTATGGTGATTCATATTATATAAGAAAATAATGATTTTCACCGAAAATTTACTATTTTTGTCTACGAATATGGGAATTGTTGTAATTTTTTGGCGAATCGCATTAAAAATTGCATGACATGGGAAATGATGATCTACGAGATATTTGACGTATAGCTTCAGAAAATTATAATACACCCTGCTATTATCAATATCACTAACCTCACCTATATAGTTCAACCACTGATTCTTCTTCTTCTTCTTCTACTTCGCCTTCCTCCCAACTATTTGGGGTCGGCCACCCTTGTCCTACATTTCCACTTTACTCGGTCAATCACATCTCCTCTGCACACACCGACAGCCCTCATGTCATTCTCCAAAGTCTCCAACCATCTCTTTTTTGGTCTTCCTCTTCCTCTTTTCCCTTCAACGTCCATCTTCATAACCACTCTTACTGCATTCGTTTCCTCTCGCCTCATCACATGCCCAAATCATCTCAGCCTATTTTCTCTCATCTTGTCCACAATTGACGCTACACCAACACTACCTCTCACGTATTCATTCCTTATTCTATCTTTTCTTGTCACTCCACTCAACCATCTAAGCATTCTCATTTCCGCGACACTCATACTTTGTTCTATTCTCCTGTTATACGCCCAACACTCTGAACCATACAGCATAGTTGGTCTCACTACACTTTTATAAAATTTACCTTTCAGCCTAATTGGAATTCTCTTATTGCATAACACGCCCGATGCTTCTCTCCATTTCATCCACCCGCACTTAATCCTATGTTTTACATCAATGTCAAAGCCCCCGTCCTTTTGAACAAAAGATCCTAAATATTTAAAGCTCTCAACTACACCTATCACATCACCATCTATTGTCAGTTGTCTCCTCATTCCTTCAACTTCTTGGTCTCTTTGTCCAAAATCATACTCAATATACTCAGTTTTATTTCTACTAATTCTCAATCCCTTTTCTTCGAGGGCTAACCTCCACTCATTTAACCTATTATTGACAACTTCTAGGTTTTCTCCTATCAGAAATATATCATCCGCAAACATCATACACCATGGTATCTCACCCTGTATCTCCTTTGAAACCTCATCCATTACCACTGAGAACAGGTAGGGGCTTAGAGCTGACCTCTGGTGCACACCTACTCCTATACTGAAACCTTCTGATGCTCCACACCGACTCTTGACACTAGTACTCGACCCTTCATACATATCCTGGATCAAATTAACATACATTTTTGGGACATTTTTTCTCATTAATGCCCACCTTAAAATTTCCCTTGGCACCCTGTCATACGCCTTTTCTAAATCTATAAACACCATGCATAGTTTTTTATTCTTTTCTCTGTACTTCTCTACTAATTGCCTAACACAAAATAATGGCTCCATTGTCGATTTTCCTGGCATAAAACCAAACTGGTTTTCTGATATCGACGTCTCACTTCTTATCCTCTTCTCTATAATCTTTTCCCAGATCTTCATACTATGACTCATGAGCTTTATTCCTCTATAGTTCCCACATTCTTGTATGTCTCCTTTTCCTTTAAATATTGGTACAATAAAACTCTTCTCCAATCTTCTGGCATTTTTCCCTCTATCATTACCTTATTAAAAAGATTTTTCAACCACTCAATGCTTACATCTCCTAACATTTTCCACACCTCTACAGGTACTCCATCTGGTCCTACCGCTTTTTTCTTTTTCATCGCCTTCACCGCATCTCTCACTTCCTCCTCGCCCACTAGACCAATCAATCCTTCATTCCATGACATACTCTCTAAAGCTTCTTTTGGATATTCCTCGTTCAGTAATTTCTCAAAATATTCTTTCCATCTTTTTTTCACATCCTCATCATTTGTTAAAACTCTCTTATTCTCATTTTTTATACACCAGACATCTTGGAAATCCTTGGATCGCTTTTCTCTCACCTTCGCCAGTCTATAAATTTCTTTTTCTCCTTCCTGTGTTCCTAGCCGCTCATATAACTCATCATACCTATTAAGCTTTGCTTTGCTTACCGCACTTTTCACTATTTTACATACATTTTTATACTCTATCTAATCTTCCCTCTTCCTACTTTTCTGCCATACCTTAAATTGCTTTTTCTTACTTGCTACTACTCTCTGAATCTCCTCATCCCACCACCACGTTTCCTTGTCTTCTGGTAAACTACTTTTGGTTTCACCAACAACCTCTTTTGCTATGTTCTTAACACAAGTGGCCATCCTTCTACAAACATCATTTATATCTCCCTCAACATTCCACACAGCTTTTTCTTTTAATTTCTTTATAAACTCCTTCTCTTTGTTTCCTATTAATTTCCACCACCTAATTCTGATCTCCTTCCTTGTCTTCCTTCTTTTGTTCATCTTTTTTCCACTACACCATGCTTCCATTATCATCAACCTATGTTGTGTTATTACACTCTCTCCAAGAATTACTTTACAATCCTTTACTCTTTTTATATTGTCTCTCCTCCACATAAAATAATCAATCTGCGACCTATTTCTTCCACTCTTGTATGTTATATAATGCTCTTCTCTTTTCCTAAAATATGTATTGATTATTATCAGTTCAACCACTTACAAATTACTCAAAAATCAAAATCATTGCATTGTACAATTAGAGCGTATTTTATGTTACCAAATATAAATGAACGACGATTATCTGTTCCTTAATAATTATTTATATTTGGAAAAAATGTTCTCCACGTTCACTGAAGGGATTGGGGAAAATATGAAATGAGCCAAATCATTAGCACTAAAATAATCAGGAAAACATTCACATGGCGTTTCTTCGCCATTTAGAATTTTCAAATTTTAAGAAAAAATAATATTTACTACAACTCAACAATGACAAATGTAATCGACGTGATAAAATCAAATTGATACTAACCTTAGTCCGTGGTAATTTCCAAGATTTAAGTTATCGGCATAATGGTTGACAAGAAACGATAAGAAGTGAAAAAGTGTGAAATCAATAAAAATTACTAAAATGTGGAAAAATATCCTACAAATGTAAAAAATTTACTTAAAAAGTAATAGACACCAAAAGATGCAATATAAAAATTAATTATTCAGATTCATATGTTGATTAAACACATTTGTAGCCAGGAGAGCATCATCTAAAAAGTTAAAAAAACATGCAAAAAGCATCAACTTCCGAGCTCTATCCACGACCGTAGTTATGATTATAAACCTTATCAGTTATCACGGAAAGTATTTTTAATTTCCTTATTTGTTGGACAAATGTTTTCGAGTAGAAAGAAAGAAAGAAAATTAATATTAAATAGATAGGTATATAATAAATTGAATTATTATTATACAAAAATATAATTAATTAATGACACATATTTCTAAACAATGAAAATATAAGTCAATAATCGGTAATTAAATTTAAATATAAGACTAATTAAACATTTCTGTTGAAGATATATTTAATGTTTCTTTATTCATATTTATTAACAATTGTCTTATGTGTTTATTCTTTAAAACTTTATGATTTATCACTTAAAGTTAATCGATTCATTATAATCATTACAGCAATATACATTTTTTTTTTCAAAAGTCTATGATCTTTAAGACCCTTATGTTTTGTCCGTAAAGGCTTACTTAAACTTGAAATATACATAAACACAGCTTTGCAAACCTCACAGGGAAACATATTAAAAGTTATATACTAATTTATTAAAATAAAATGTACTGAATATTGTGAAAGCTGCAAATTTACCAGTCAGCAATGACTGAAACAGGTTAGCGGCTCCGACAAAATGTATGCTACAGTCAAGAAATACAGATATCCTGTCTGATAAGGACATTTCAGAACAGCAGTGTTTATGAAACGTAGTACGTAAGCTAAAGCATGTTGCATTCGAAGCCATGATGAAAAACAAAGAAGCAAATGGTCTTCAACAACCAGGTCTCGTGTGACAAAATCGTTGGCTTGTGATGCTTTAACATCCGATAGGTTTTTTAAGCGGACAGTGGTAAATTTCGATCTTAGGCCATTTGTCTTCTAGTTAGCCGAGGAACAGTGGACCATTCCAATGTAACGAACACTCCACTTCAGGCAATAAGCCTCGAGGAGTTGCATCAGCTGGGTTTAATTTAGTTGGTATATATCAGGGAAGGCAACACAAAGTTACTTGAGGGCCAATTTTAAAAAAATAAAATCTAGCGGGCCAGAACACGGAGAAAAAAAAGTTCATTCAAAATATGCATTTAAAAAATTAGCATTTATCTTGTTGGAAATAATGTACTCGTAAGTTAACAATGAATACAAAATTAAAATATAAGTGTTATCAATATAATAAGGAGATAAGGGGATAGTAGTAGGCACAACTGCACGCGACCGGCAGTATCGATCAAAGCGGTGGATGTGATAGATCTCCCAATAGATTTTGTTATGATGTTGTGTCAATTATAATAAAGTCAGTTTTAGTGTTGTAAAATATAGTTGTGTTAATTATTTATTTATAACAATTCAGAAGTGGGATTCTACTGCCACACCACACAGGATAGTGCGTGAAATTCGGTTGTGGTCCGAGCGCAGGAAGAATCCACCGAACGAGAAATATTATTGACGCCGCCATCTTGAGGTGACAATATCTTGCGAGTGTCGTTTGGAACCACGAGGTACGATTACGCGGGACATTGCGACGTCTAAAAAAAAATCGTAACCTCAAACTTCGAATTGCGAATTGTAGTGTGGACCAACGCGACGTTCGACGATAGTGACGGATTCACTAATTGTACAGTTAAGCGTATACCGTGGTTAAGATTGTTGTTATCAACGAATAAGTGATAGTGGAGAGATCACTGTTGTTGTTTTTTGTGATCGTGCGAGTATAATGTCGTCTAATGAGGAACAAGGTCTGACGGATGGAGTTGTGCCTGCCGCACAGTTAGATGTGAATGAACTGGTAAAAGCACTACTTGAACAGAACCGACTACGTGAACAACAGATGGACGCAATATTGTCCAAGTTAATAGATAATAAACCTGAAGTACCTGTGACGACGACTATGCTACCGACCATCATGCAAACCATACCAAAATTTAACGGTGAATCGGGTGATACGGACGTAGCATCGGAATGGCTGAATGCGCTAAATACCGCCGCCGTACTAAATAAGTGGCCCGATGCATGCACGTTGGAAGCCGGTCGATCGCAATTGGAAGGAGCTGCGAAACAGTGGTACCTGAGTCACATGGACCAACTGGACACAGTGTCTAAGTTCACGGCAGCATTTAGGGCGATGTTCACCAGCCGGGAAAGTGTCACCGAAACGTGGAAAAAAATGAGCGAAAGGGTGCAACAACGTGATGAGACGGTGTTCGCCTACTTCCACGAAAAGGTACGAATGTGTCGACGGTTACAACTGAGCGCAGCAGAGACAAAAAAAATGATATGCATAGGATTACATTCCCGAGAAATGTCTACTGCACTATTGAGTAACGGGCATGTTGATGAAGCAAAGCTCCTGACAGATATACGCACGTATATGGAGGTGGAGGCGAATCGAAGTGAGCGGTTTTCGTCAGGATTAAACCACAAGAAACGCAACATATCGTCAGGGTCTGCAAGTAAAGTTACAGCTACTAGTCATAAGGAGGAAAATGTGTCTACGACAGCTAATGCGGAACGACGTGTAAAAGAGGGTCCGCGATGTTATAACTGTCAGTTATACGGTCACATTGCCCGAGATTGCACTCAACCACGAAAACCGATGCATTGCAAGAAATGTGGAAAAGATGGACATACGTCCAAGTATTGTAAGCAAGTGTTCCAGAGGTAAATGTGGTCTGCACTCAAACTAAAGGGCAATTGACGTGTTATATTAAAGAGGTACGGATCAATGAACATGACAAGCCAGTCAAAGGACTGATTGACACCGGAAGTGCTTATTCAATACTAAAGAAATCGATTGCGGTGCGTTATGGTTTACATGTAAAACCGAAAAAGGTCAGTATGTTGGTATATGGGAACACACAGTCTGTAGAAAGTTGTGGTGAAACCTGGGCTACAGTCAGCATCGATCAAGTGAGCGAGAGAATCCCATTGATCGTAGTGGATGATCGGATGCAGAATTATGACATAATCATAGGAAGAACGTATACGGAATGCAACGAAGTAACTTTTATCAAAACAAATGAACAGTTACGGTTCGCTTATGGTATGCGGTTTCCCTACCACGATAATGATGTACCACAAAACGATTTACAAGTGTATAACGCGAGAATCATCCAGTCAAGTGAAAAATTACCTGCTAGTAGCGCAAAACTGGTTGGAGTAGTGGCTGGAAATCAACAGTTGGAGGTGATGATCATCAATGACAGTACGAAAGAAGTGGAGTTGCAACATGGAGCTCAAGTGGGTACAATTTGCATGAACAACATAATACCACACATTGGTAATAACGACCCAGTGGATCAGATCACTGCAGAGCAGGTGAACATAGGTCCCATGCTCACGGAGACCGAGGTATGTACACTGTTGGAACTCTTAAATTCATATCGCATGTGTTTTGCTTTTAATTTGAAAGAACTGGGATGTACCGACGTTGTACAGATGGACATTGTGGACACTGGGCAACCGGTAGTTAGTAGGCCGTACCGTGCCAGTGCAACCGAACGTGAGACTATTAGTCGAATTGTCAAGGAGTGGAAGGATGTCGGAATAGTGACTGAGACCAACTCCCCTTATGCGTCACCGGTATTGTTGGTAACCAAAAAGGACGGAGATGCTCGATTAGTGGTTGATTACCGAAAACTTAATGCACAAACGGTCCGCAAGGTGTTTCCAACACCCAACCTAGATGACCATTTAGAATCATTGTATGAAGCCAAGTTGTTTTCCACGTTAGATCTCGCCTCGGGATACCTGCAAGTGCCGCTGACCGAGTCAGCAAAAGAGAAGACAGCCTTTGTAACACCTAACGAATCTGGGCAATTCGAACGTATGGTTTTTGGCCTGATCAATGCGCCGTATGAGTTCTCACGGCTCATGCAGAAGATAATGAGTCCCTTAAGAGACAAGGTGGCCATGTGGTACCTGGATGACATTTTAATACCATCTACTACGAGTGATGATATGTTCAAGAGGTTGAAACAAGTACTAGAAGTTCTTAAGGAGGCTAAGCTAACATTAAAATTGAGTAAGTGTTATTTTGCCTATTCTGAAGTTGTTTATCTGGGCTATATGTTGTCAGCTGATGGAGTCCGACCGGGAGAGCAGAAAGTGCAGGCAATACAACAGTATCCAAGACCAAGGAACAAACATGAGGTGCGAAGGTTCTTGGGATTATGCGGATTTTTTCGACGGTTCATACCACATTATTCAGACATAGCCAGACCGATCAGTGAGTTACTCAAAGAGAAGATACCTTATATGTGGACAACAGCACAGAAAGAAGCCTTCAAAACTATGAAAGAAAAACTCGTTAGTAGACCTATC
Organism: Sipha maydis; assembly: GCA_034509805.1. Lineage (NCBI taxonomy): Eukaryota > Metazoa > Arthropoda > Insecta > Hemiptera > Aphididae > Sipha > Sipha maydis. Next base: position 15,784 of record JASXSY010001690.1, read on the forward strand.
TTGCAACTATACAATCCTAAAGCCCATACAGAAGTGCATTGTGATGCTAGTAGTGAAGGGTTGAGTGGTATGCTGCTCCAAAGAAACAGGGATGGAGACAACCAGCTACACTTGGTTCAAGCAGTGTCGAAGAAGACCACACCGGAAGAAAGAAACTATCATTCGAGTAAGTTAGAACTGATGGCAGTGGTTTGGAGCTTGAGTAAGCTGCGACACTATCTGATAGGTATTAACTTTGTAATAATAACAGATTGTCAGGCTATAGTTCATTTGAATACTCAGAAAACTGTTAATCCACAAGTAGCACGTTGGGCTACTCTGTTAAGCGAATATAATTATGATATCAAGCACCGACCAGGGGTGAAGATGGCACATATTGATGCCCTTAGTAGAACACCAGTCAATGGCCCTGAAGACACAGATACTGAACAATTGGATGAAAGATGTGGGGTGTTTATGACAATCACGGAAGAAGAACAAGTGGCAGCGATGCAGCGTACCGACACCAGACTGATTGAAATTGCGGAAATATTAAGTCGAGAAGAGACGGGACATACAGCAGCCGACAATGTCAAAGTAAAAGGATACTTACTTAACAAGGGATTAGTATACAGGAGAGTAATGGATGGGGATGAGGAGAAACATTTATGGGTTGTGCCAGATAGCATGCGCAAAAGTATAGTGGTACGATTTCATGACCTGGCAGGACACTTCTCCTTAGACCGAACAGTAATGAAAATCATGGAGCGGTACTATTTTCCTGGGATGAGACGATATGTGAAGTATCACATACAATGTTGTCCTGAGTGTGTTTTGACTAAAACACCCAGGGGTAAACAACCGGGGCAGTTACATCCAATAATGCCGGGGAGGCGACCATTTGAAATAATAAATCTAGATCACATAGGTCCTTTCGTTAGATCTACGCGTGGAAACTGTTATGTATTAGTACTCATAGATAACCTGACTAAATTTGTGAAATTGTTTCCAGTCAAAAGCTGTAATACCGAAGGAGTAACAAGAGATCTAGAGCAATTTATAATTTCTTACGGAATACCAAAACGAATCATAAGTGACCGAGGGACAGCGTTCACGTCAAGAACATTCGAGGAATTCTGTGTGCAACACGGAATCCGACACACATTAAATTCAGTAAGGCATCCGCAAGCAAACGGCCAGGTGGAGAGGGTGAATAGTACATTGGTGCCTGTAATGCAAGCAAACATGGAGACAGATCGCACTTGGGATAAGCATATTACTATAGTGGAAAGTCAACTCAACAATGCTTACAATAAAACTATTGGACACACACCGTTTCAAGTGCTGTTTGGTTATTTGCCTAGTTTCAAGGATGGTGTACTACGTCATACCACAACAACCGAAAGATGGGAGGCAGTGGATCAACTTCGATCCAAGGTACGCGAGCGGATAGTAGCAGAGCACCAGATTTGGAAAGAAAGGTATGACCCAAAGCACAGTCAACCAGTATTGTATCAAGTAGGAGAGGTGGTATTTATTCGTAAACCACCTGATGTAACTAGTGAATCAACCAAACTACAGTCAAGGTACCGAGGTCCATTATTAATAACAGAAGTTTTACCTAATGATGTGTACAAGGTAACATCAATGCAAAATGAAGGAGGTAGACGTTATGCAACCACTGTACATGTATCACACATCAAGGGCTACCATCTACCCGAAACCGAGGGAGAGAAGGAACTACCCTACGAGGGTGAACAAAATACTAGTGATGAAGTGGATTATGTTGGTGAGGAAGTCAATGAACAGCCAGGACGACGGTCAGGGCGACAACGAAGACTGCCACAGAAACTAAAAGACTGTATCTATTAGATTATAAGGATACCATCATATCATTTGTTATGTTATGTTTTATATTTTTGTATTTTTTTATATATATAATCCTACGTTGTTCTACTTATAATATTTTAATCTTGTTGTAAGCCAAGACGGCTGAGGGCAGCCTAAAGTCAGGATGCCCGAATGTTATCAATATAATAAGGAGATAGGGAGATAGTAGTAGGCACAACTGCACGTGACCGGCAGTATCGATCAAAGCGGTGGATGTGATAGATTTCCCAATAGATTTTGTTATGATGTTGTGTCAATTATAATAAAGTCAGTTTTAGTGTTGTAAAATATAGTTGTGTTAATTATTTATTTATAACATAAGTAATATAATTACTACTTGTTTAATGTGAACTTTGAGGATGTGTGACTACTAATGATAACGCGACAAAATTATCTTCTATTTCGAAAGAGGAAACTCGAAGTCGGTTACTTTATGTTTTATCTGTAAGGCGATTTCTTTGTTTTGATTTCATATGCTTCATATTTGAAAATGTACATTCACAAATGTAAGTAGTTTTAAACATGGATACAATTTTTAAAGCAAACTCTCGGAAATGTGGATATTGTATAACAGGTTATTTTTTTAAAAACTTACGTCAATTTCTTTCGTAGATAATAATAATGGATCTGTTTGCAACTCGCATAATTCTAATTGAAGTTTAGCATCTTGTTTTTTAATTTCAACTGAATTGGATTATTAAACAAATTTATTAGATGGCGCATAAGTTCAACTTCTTCAAATCGCCTTTCGAATTCTACAGTTAATTCATTCAAGTGGGTAATGCAACGTTCAAACATCTGGATAAAGTCATCCAAGCAATGTCAAAATTATCTTCCGTGACTGATAACGGGTTGATGATGAAAATCGCAGTGCCAGAAAGGCAAGACAAAAAATAATGGAATTGATCGATTCAACCAAGATTGTTGTTTCGACATATAAGATTTGTGAATTTGTTGCGAAACGGTCTCAATTGCAACAGACTACTGTCGAATTTTGGCAATTCAATTTTGGGCAACGCTAGAACGGATGTTGACGATATTGAAATGGTCAACATATACCATATCTAGAATGAAATGAGAAGTATTTTCACGATGGAGCACTCGAGTAGCTATGGCGTAGGTGTCATAATACAATTTTTCTGTACTAATCGAATTAATAGAATATTGTTCAACACCGATGTCGAGTTTCACTAAAACTTCTAAAATTTTGTTTTGTTGGTTCTGAAATTGCTTAAATAATGAATGTAAATTTTCCATACAGACCGACAAATCTTCATTCGATGCCAAATTGTTATCGACTTGAACCGCAATCAAGTAAATACTATTTATTGACTTAACCGTTAGGTCACGCATGATGCGAACGCGCGTGAAATCTTATTGTAGCACGCCTCTCTTTGGGTTAACCATATTGTTGCAAATTTAGATCCAGCTCGAAGAACCAAATGGACATACCCGATTTTCTATATACGATGATAATCGGGAGATAGTGCCGGTGAACTTATGGAGAAGGACCGATCAATTTAAAAAAAAAAAAAAAAAGAGATTGTGAATGATTAATTGGTAGACTGTATTGAGTGTTAATATAAAAATAAAATTACAAGAATATATACTTATGTGCTATAAGGCCAAAGAAGGAACAGGACAAATGGTGATGAAGACGATGAGCGGGTAATGACTGAAAGTGTGACAAGTTTGTGCACGTCGTAAATGTGCATAAAAACATTAGAACGCAACCAACGGCACACGTGAAGTCAACAGTTTTACAATGATTGCGGACGAGCGTATATAAAACTGAGCGGCGATTAACGTACATGCGAACGTAAAAGAAATGGCGATGCGTTAACAAGTTCACAACGTAACAAAATATGAACCGTACTAAAAAGAACGCGTGACGGCGAAATGGCGACCCAGAATAGTGTTCAGCGGTGTAGATGGTAATGCGGGGACGGGAACAACAAACTGCAGTGCTACCAAGACACCCGTTGTAACTATAATCAACCGGTCACACTGATATAGTGGTAGTAGCGCTGTAACCAACAATTCCATTCGACTGAATCAAATTCATTCACTCGTTCAACAGCAACGAAAATATGAACAATGTTATCCTGTTGTTTTCGAAATTGGGCCGCTAAACAGGCTAATAGCCTCACTCGTGTATTAAATGGTAATGTGTATACGGTATCTATCGGAATTCAATTGCATTGCTACAGTATATATGTACTCATATGACGGTGATCTAATTCAACTCGCGATTGAGTAATATCCGCAAGGTTTCGAGAGTTTTCTCCGCTTGTTGTTGTTTCGCCATGATTCTACATAAATGAGCAGCTACAGATACTTTAAATTTTATAGTTTGTTCACAAGACAAAATATTAAATTGTATGGTTTATTGACAAAAATTTGGATAAACAGTGTATTAAAAATATACAAATATAATAGAATTATTTTTTCGTTCTATCTGGCCAACCTGTCTAGCCCTTTTAGTATCGCGAACTAAAATTTGGGCGGCCAAGAGTTTCTATTCTGATTTAATCTATTTTGAGGATCAACCTTCTTAGAGAAAAAAAAAATGTTGTTATGTTATTCCTTTTTTTTCTTTTTCTTCTTCGGTAGGAGGGAGGAGAAGGAGTAATGTGGTGGATCACCTGGTGCTCTCCAACCACGGAAACGCGGTTGGCAATTGTACACATCTACGCGCCTCCATCGCGTACCTCCAACGACACTCGCTCTCTCACGCCAACCATCCTTGAAGTTTGTGAGTCCGATATCGCCTTCTTTCACTTGTCTCTTTATTTGTCACGCAAAAAATCTTATGATCGCCGACTTACATTTCACCTTTTGATTTATTTCTTATACCACGACGATTTCCTCCAAGAGTATCTCGCTGATCTCGAGGATGTTGATCACTTCGCGCTCGTAAAAGTTTTTGTTTTAACAACACGCGAACTTTTTGTTACCGCCACGTTCAACGCATACGCGTTTTGTTATAACCACGTATCAGCGTGAGCGTATTATTGTTTTGCTTGGCACTGTGTTCCACCACAAATAAATACATTAATTATTAAACGTCGAGTGAATATTTATTTATTATTTTTAATGTCGAGGAAAACGAACCGTAAGACTATTGACGCGTTATCACGCCACACGCTCGTATTTCCCATAGATATTATAAGAATGAATAGGTCACGCCTATATTGGCTCCGTAAGAGGTTGCGGTCTTTTTTGGGGAAGAGAGAAAATGCAATATCTGCGAGAGAGATAGACTATAAAAGTGCTCTTTGAGGTTAGGTACAAACGATTCTAATTGTCAGCTGGCCTAATCTTTTGTGTGCCCCGCCAAATTATCTTATAATATCTATGCTTATAACCTCAAAAATTGTATCACTTTATTCTCACTTGATAAGCTCGATGTCCTATCCATTCTTATAATATCTATGGTATTTCCACAGAGTAATAAGAATATAGAGATGGCATTGTTTAATCATATAGAGGCGCAAATGGACTCGATGCAGTGTGACCATTGTCAGATAAAAAAAAATATGGATTAATTCTAGGATACGTTTTACTATAATTATTATTGTTTATTTCTTAGAAAAGATTGGGTGTAAGACCCATTTGTCTATAACATGTCAATTTTTTTGTGAACATCGATGTATCGATTTATTTATAAGGAAACATCGATGGTGACAATATAATATAGTATTTAGAAAAACGTCGATGTTTTTTATAAAACCAAACATACATTTTATAGGACAAGAATTATTATTCTTTGCCGTAGACCACAAACTAAATTAATTATAAACATTTAAAATTTAAACATACACATACAAATTACATAATCAACTAAATTTATTTATTTATTTATTTATTATTTTATTAAAAACTATATCCTTGAACATAAAATAATATGTTACACATTCAAATTATTATCTTTGAACGTTCTAGACGATTTGAAAATCTGAAATCAAAAATAAACAACAAATTTATAAATTAACAAAATGTATGTTTTTATTATATATAATAAAACAAATATCTAAAAACAATAAGCACTAAAGCAGTATAAGCTCAAAAAAATAATAAAAATATTTAGTCATAGAATAGCAATAAATATATTGAGTTTAAGAGCATGCATAAAATAATAATAATAGTTCATAAAACTGTAGTTTATACATTATAGGTACCTAATAATAAATAAAAATAATAACAACAGATGAATAGAATACAATATATTAGCTCGTAACCATTAAGCTAACAAATAATATCAAATTAATATAATAGGTATAATAAATATAATAAATATATAATAAATCATTGACCTTTAAAAATGACCATTTTATTAAACCATGTTCGTAGGGAATATGTTTCATTGCTTTTTTTACATATGTAATTAATTTTTAAGTCATAATAACATGATATAATAGATTTAATTAAAAGTATAACATGATTATTAAGAGGATCATTTTCATTATGAAACTGTATATTATTAAAAATTTGAGAATTATGAATAAAAAAATTAAGTGTTTTATTCTGAATATGTAATTTATTAAAATTTTTGAAATTATATAAACCAAAAGTTCTAATAGTTTTTTCTGTATGAACACAAATATCTATAACATCATTGCTAGGATAAACTAACCCTCCATTATCTTTTAAATTAATTAATGATTTTAGTAAGTTTTCTTTTTTACCAAGTAATGGTTGGAAGAAATTCCGAGTGACGGAGAATCAATAATATCTGACGAATCTGATAGTGACGATTTTGAGTTTGATCCTACACATTTACCAAACAACGAAATTTCTTTAAATTCTAATAATATTTTTGAGGCTTTAGATATAAACTCTTTACCTATAGTATTTGATGAGGAATTTATTTTAAATTTTGAAAATTATGAGACTGATAATGCGATTGAGATTAGTAATAAAACAATAGATGTAGATGATTATGAAATGACCGACGATGAAGAAACTTTGACTGCTAGGATTCACAGAGATGGGTTGATTTGGAACAATGAATTTAGACACTATGAATGAGATGATTTATTTGTCGAAGCAACCGGGCCAACTGAAGACATAAATGAAAAGTTAGTAGATCCAATTAGTGCGTTTCAACAAATATTTCCTGATACATTAATCGATCATTTAGTATACCAAACAAATTTATATGTAATGCAAACAAATGGAATTAATACAAAACCAGCATTCTTTAATGAGATGAAACAATTTTTGGGAATAAATATACTTATGGGAATTAAAAAATTACCAAGTTATAGAGATTACTGGAGTTCTATATGCGAAATGAGAGATACATATATATCTTCGAAAATGCCAGTGAATAGATTTGGATGGTATTTGTCAAAATTGCACATGAATGATAATTCACTTATAAAATTCCGTAATGAACCCGGTTTCGACAAACTATTTAAAATAAGACCCATTCTAGACATTCTAATGGTAACATTCAAATCTTGTTATAACCCTACAAGAATCCAATCAATTGATGAGTCGATGATAGCATTTAAAGGAAGATCAAGTATAAAACAATATATGCCCAACAAACCAACAAAACGCGGCTATAAAGTATGGACAAGGGCTGATGCGTTTGGCTATGTTTGTCAATTTGAAATTTACACCGGAAAAACTAATAACATAGTAGAAAAAAATTTGGGTGCTCGAGTTGTCAATGACTTGGTGCGTGATTTAGTCGGAAAAAATTATATAGTGTATTTTGATAATTATTTCTCCTCTCCTAAATTGATGGCTGATTTATTAGAACATGGTGTATTAGCTTGCGGTACAACAAGACAACACAGAATTGATTTTCCAAAAAATTTTTCTGATGATAAAAAATTATCAAGAGGTCAATATGAGTGGCAAGCAACAGTTACGGGAATTGTCGCCATGAAATGGAAAGACAACAAAGGTATACATTTTTTGTCGAACTTTGATGATCCCACTCAGGAAAGTCATGTAAATAGAAAACAAAAAGACGGAACTAGTCAAATCATCATTTGTCCTCAACTTGTAAAAGACTACAATGCCCACATGGGGTATGTTGATAAGGCTGATATGCTGATGACTTTGTACAAAATTGATCGTAAAAGCAAAAGATGGTATATGAGGATTTTTTTTCATTTTCTCGATCTCGCTGTACATAATGCATTTATATTATTTACTGTAAGTTCACACAATAAAGGAAAAACCATTTCACTCAAAGATTTTCGTTTAGCTGTTGCCACTGCATTGATTGGTAATACAAAGCCTTCACCACGCGGAGTTAAAAAATCATTAAAATTTGAAAATAATTATAAGCCCAAAGTATTATATGAAAAACGTTTCAACGCCGCTGAACATATGCCTATAAGAAGTGGATCTAGAAGATGTGCTTATTGCAGTTCTAAATCCGAACCTCATTGCAGTAAATGGTCCTGTTCAATATGTGAAGTTGCATTGTGTCTCAATGAAACCAAAAATCGTTTTAAACACTATCATACTAAGTAAAATAGTAAAATTGTTATTTGTAAAAACTATGTACTTTTATTTTATTACAGGTAAGATACCTAATATATTAAATATTTATACATAATTACAAAATTGTTAATAAAAAAAAAAATTGTGTAAGCCCATAGTGGTTTTTACGGGTAACCACCTTAAAAGTTGAACTTTCAAAAGTTAATTTTTTTTTTTAATAATTTTATTTTAATTCTATATATAATAAAGAATCAAGTTTCAGTTGAATTAGTTTTGGATTATAATTTCTTATAATTACGTGCTTCAAAGGGTTAAGTTCGTGAACGAATAGTTCATTTGAACTATTCACTTTGATGAACTATTCTGAATTGTTTCAGTACCTGTAACTTAACGGTTCACTGTTCGAAAAAAAATTGTTGTATGGTATAATTGTATAATTCGTGAACTTCTTTAAAAATTCTCTGTAGTTCGTTGTTTGAAATTCTGTAAATGGTAAACAGCTGTTTACAATTAGATAACAAATAAATTATATTGTTAAAATGTTACACGGTTCTTAACAGTTTGACAATAAAATAAATTTATACCATAATATTATACCGACATTAGATCAGATTTCTGATTTAACTTATGACTACAGTTACTACGTTTACATGATACGAGTTGAACCGCTCTTAATTAAAACCGATTTTATTATGAATCGACCTAAATTTCCTGACCTGTTTACATGAGAGTCTTAAATATTAAGCGGTATGTTATAATATTCATTATTCCATGAAACTGATATTTCTTTCCAGCTCCATTATCATATTGAATACTTTCTTAACTTTTTAATATTTTTTGTTTATTATTTAAACGCTGACTCAAAATGAAATCTATACAAGCAATCACTTGTTTACACTTATATAAATTTAAATGCTAGGCGTGTCGTAGTAAATGTAAACTGTTATTACTACGCCATCGACGACAATTTAAAAAAAAAAAATGATGTACCTTCAAATGTCTTTAGAAATAAATAATCAATTCATGTACAATATGATTACTTTTAATTTGAATCATAAGAGTAGAAGTATGTGGATGAAGGTATGCAATATAATACCTCTTAATTTTTTGTAATAATCAGTCACCGTTATAATTTCTGCAGTACTCCAACTACATATTTTGTTGGAGTTATTCATTTCTAAATAGTTATTTCAATTTAAGTTACGCTAGCCGTGTACCAGCAAAAATAATTGAAAAATATATTATCACTTATGAAAATAAAAATTATCGGTTTAGAGTGTTTACATGTACAAAAATACAATAGGAAAATTAATAGAAAAAAATTATAATTTAAGACGTCATTAATGGCAATATTTTTGTAGAAAACTTTATATTCACTATTTAATAATCATTTTTTTTTAAAATTTTATTTTTTTTAAATTACAACAAAAGCATTTTAAATTAATGTATCATGAAGAAATAGTAAAATTGGGTAAATTTTTATTAATGTTATAATTTTTATAGGCAGCACAAAAATTGGTATTAGTTTTAACATAAAAAAATTAAACGAAAGTCTTAATAATAAATTACTCAAAATTTGAGAAATAAATAATAATTACTGTACAACGTGCAATAATCAAACGGTTATTGTTAACCATGCCATACAATTTTAAACAATAAAGTATAATACTTGTATGTGCATGGGCTTATTATTTTATCATGTGAATATTATTACCTTTATTTTGATCAAATTAAATATAAATACTTACCAGAAAACTTTGGAACAAATCTAGTTTAGCACCCCCTCAAAATTTTGAGTTTTTTCGGTGTGAAAACATCTTATACCGCGTTCAGACCTTTCCGTTTGGGCAGTGAAATTTTCGACCGTTACTTTTTTCGCGTAAAGGTACGGTTTCCAAGCTGCGACTGATCGTTGTGACTGGCTGCAACGACTGCGTTAATGACTGCTCTATAGATGCCTTATCGTGGTTTCCAATGTGCGATCGACGTGCGCGTGTCAACAATAGTCGTTGCGTTCGACGATCGTAGTGCTCCAGAAGCAGTGTATTGCGTGCGACGCACTGCGATTTTATCTGAACGAATTTATTATATATTTCTATTAACGAATTTATTCAATCGAAAAATATCGAAAACTCTATTCACTACAACTAACGAGCTATTAGTTGAAGAAGTGGGTAAAAATCGAGAATTGTATGACAGTCCGCACAAGAAACATAAAGATGTCAATTTTAAAGATATAATTTGGAATAATTTGTATTTATTTTCTCTTAAATGGCTATTTATTAAAACTTTTGAGAAACCTTCTTTTTCTCTTGTTTTAAATAAATTGTTACGATAAGTTAAAAAAAATACGTGTGTGCACATTGAAATATCGAGCTAAACTAAACTGAAAATAAATGCAGCATTCAGTCGTATTGTAGGAAACCAATCGTTACGTCTGGTCGGTGCGATCGGTCGCAGCTTGGAAACCGTACCTTAACGCTCGTTTGACTAGGACGCGGCGCGGTGCGGTGGCACGGAACAACGATATGGAGGGGGAAGTTTGGACGGCCGTATAATATTACCGTCTGCCGTCGCCAGCCGCTGTCACTCGTACCTAGGGTTACCACCTTTGAAAAATAGCAGCCCCGGAGACAGGCCGATAAGCAAAAAAAAAAAGTGAAAAGATAAGTAATGAAATGCAAAAAAATATTAATATAATCACATATTTTATTATTCAAAATTACAATTATATGTTTTTATTTAAATTTAAAATCATACTTAACATTATTTGTTGCACATTTCAATAATTTTTCTTGTTCAGGATTTTTTAAAAAGTACAAAAATTCTTGACAGTTCATACTATAATGTAATTTGACGCAGAGTTCTGATTTAACCATTTCCACTGACAGACGATTTCTTTCATCAGACCATAAATTTCCCATCAATGAAAATACTCGTTCAACAAAAGAATTACTTATGGGAATTGAAAATATTTTTCCAATAATTTTTGGAAGTTCAGTGAAATAGTTTTTTTTTTAACAACTCTACAAAAATGTTATAACATATTCAGTTCTAGATAGTCGTCAAGAATTGAAGCTGTTAAGCCATTTTCTTCGAACATAGTAGACATTAAAGAGGCGATCAAAGAGGTTCAAAATCTTAATCTAACTGCTGAAACTTTAAATGACCTAAGAGGACTTTCCAAGTATATTGATTCATTTGAATGGGTAATTATGTCCTCTGTTTGGTATAAAGTGCTGATAGCAATCGATTACAGAAACAAAATCTTACAAGCAAGAAAAACTACTGTTGATATGGATGTGAACAATTTAGACAGCTTGATAAAAGATTTGACACATTTAAGAAATAACTGGGAAAAGATTTTGGAAGAGTGTAAGCTTGTTGGTACCAATATAAATAGTGCAACAACTTTTCCAGAAAAACGCACCATTAGAAAATAACTAGCTGATGGGTCAACTCAAGTAGATGATTGCGACCGAGAAGAAGGATTTAAGCAAAAGGTGTTTTATACTTAAATTGACTGTGTAATAGTAATATTACTACATGGTACAATGCTATTCGAAACATAGATGAAATGTTTAATTTTCTATGGAAATATCCAACACTTTCATCAAAAGAACTTGCTGAAAAATCAAACACATTTACCAATATTTATAGCAGTAAAGTTTCTAGAGATCTGGTGGAAGAAATTAATCACTTGAAATCAATTCAGCTATCTAACTTCAAAAATGACCTGCCGCCTCTCAATCTTCTAAATACACTAGAAACACAAAAAATTATAAACTATCTTTTTTCTATAACGTTATTATAGGTCACACCTGAAGCACCATACATTAGATGGGCTCATTATATTGAGGTATATAAGTGTGATATGAATAAAAGTTCTAATACTCCTTCAAGAGTTTGTCCCAAAATTACTGAAAGACATAAAGTTCCTGATAATTTTAGCAAAATGTCGGTTAAACTTGCAACTCAAGTAAATATACTTAAATGAATAATCTTGAAAATAAGTACAAATGTTTATCTTTTATGATGACACATTAAGTTTAGTTTTTTAAAAAAATATTAACTTTTAGATTTTAAGTGACTCGATGGCCAAAGGTATTGAGTTTTACAGGGATTATATTAAAATGGATAGTTTGAAAAATAGTAATGAAACTCAACAGTTCACAGACCGTTTCAATAATTTATTTGACACATTTAATCGAAAACATTCTAAAGAAGGGATAAAAATGAAAAGCAAAGACTTTGAAGTATTTTTATTTATACATTACATCAATGGTTAATTTAATGTTTAAATAACAATATTACAAAATATACAAATACATTATCAATATTCTTCTTCTTCTTCTTTTTTTAGGCTTAAAACAGACCATTTAGGTCTAATGTCGCTTCTACAATACCTCTCCAATGCATTCTATCCACTGCCAAATTGATGTTATAAGTAGGGTCCACTCATGTCAAATCTTTCTTGACTGTATCGAACCATCTTTGCCGTGGTCTCCCTATGGGTCTTTTTTCGTTCAGCTTTCCATCGAGCACTTTTATTATAAGACATCCTTCTGCACGCCACACATGACCAGCCCATTCTAGTCTTTTGCTACTAAGAAATTTGCAGATGTTCGGTTTATTATAGAGTTTTTGTAAATCTTCATTTTTCCTTCTTTCGAAAACTCCTAGGTTTACATTAAACACTGGACCATAGATTCTCCTTAATATTTTTCTTTCAAAGATGACTAGCTTTGCCTCATCACCCTTTGTGCTTGCCCACGTCTCGCATGCATACGTCGCTATTGGCCGCAAATAGGTTATGTATAATCTTTCTTTTGTTCGTCACGACAGTAACTTCGACGTGAACATATCTTTCATTGCATAATAGCTTTTGTTTGCCATTATCAGTCTGATCTTTATCTCCTCGTGCATGTTATTTTCCTCATTAATGTTCACCCCTAGATATTTAAACTCTCTTATTTGTTCGAAAGAATATCCGTCTATCTTGAGATTGCTCTTCGGGGTTACTTGTCTTGACATAACCATGTATTTTGTCTTCTCTTCGTTAACTGTTAAACCCATGTTTTGACTTGCTTTAAATAATTTTTCTGCACTAGTTTTTATTTCATTTGTAGATGATCCTAAAATTACTAAGTCATCTGCATATGCTAGAATAGTATTTATCCCAACCAATTCCATTTCTCGTTTTTCATGCATGTCCCTTATTACTTGTTCCAAGGCAAGATTGAATAGTATCGGAGATAGTGCGTCTCCCTGTCTTAAGCCGGTTTTGCATTCGAATGTTTCAGAGGTCTCCCCCATAAAACGCACTTTGCAGTATGTCTGTTGGTTACAGATCTCGACTAGTCTCACCAATTTCCTTGGTATGCCGAAATTTCTTAGTGTTGTCCAGAGTTGGTCGCGGTCAATACTGTCATATGCTTGCTTGAAGTCTACAAAAAGAATATGAAGGTCTCTATTATATTCGTAGAATTTTTCTATTACTTGTCTTATTGTGAATATGTGATCCGTTGTAGATTTTCCTCTTCTAAAGCCAGTTTGATACTCTGTTAAGATGTCTTCCACATATATTTCTAATCTTCTTAGCAATGCCATCGATAACATTTTGTAAGCTGTGTCTAATAAGGAAATTCCACGGTAGTTTGATACAATACCAGAGTCTCCTTTTTTGAATATTGGACAGATTATCCCCGTTTTCCAATCTGTTGGGATCTCCTCCTTGTGCCATATTTCTCTAATTAATGATTGTAATTCTATAATCAAGTCTTTTCCTGCTGTTTTGAGTAATTCGGAGTTTATGTTATCTTCTCCTGGAGCTTTGCTATTTTTGAGGTTTGTGATAATATACTCTATCTCTGTAAGATCAGGCTCCTTGTATTCCGGTTCGGCCGTTTGATAAGGCAGTTCCTCATACTTGGTCTTATTACTATTGTTTGTTTGGTTCGTATTAAGTAGCGTATCAAAATGTTTTCTGAAGTGCTGTACGATTTCTCTCGGTTCCGAAAGGAGATCATTCTGATCATTTTTTAGGAAAAGTGTTTGTGGTTTGAAACCCTGTTTGAGTCGTTTACAGTGTCTGAAGAAATTCCTCGGGTTGTTTCTGTCTCCCTCAAGTTCTTCGAGTGCTTTCTTCTCATATAGTCTTTTTTGTCTTCTAATTGTCTTGTTTGTTAACTCCTTGAGGTGTTTATATATTCTCTTGTGATGGGTTGTGTATCATTTGCATGCGAGCCTCATTGCGTTTATTTACTGTTTCCATACACTCATTATTGAACCAGTGTTTTTTCTTATTGTAAATGGGTTTTTCTTTAAGATTTTTTGCAGCCGAGGTAATAGCGTTTTTGATATTTATCCATTTGGTTTCGTGATTATAAATTATGTTTTCCTCCTTTTCGTTTGTAATACAGAGTTCTTCGGAAATTCTTTTTCTATACTGTGCGATTTACAAAGGGTTTTTAACCCTGTCTACATTTAACATATTTGTACTCTTCCTATGTTTATTCTCTTTCCAAAGAATTGATAGTTTTTCAGTAAGAGTTGCTACTACTAGATAATGATCGGTATCTGCGTCTGCTCCTCTGTAACTCCTAACGTTACTGAACCATGAATGGTGTTTATTATCTATCATTACGTGATCGATTTGATTTTTGGTTACCGCGTCGGGAGATATCCATGTTTGCTTGTGTATGTCCTTTCTCTGGAAATAAGTGGTGCTTATGATAATTCCGTTGGATATCGCGAAATGTATGAGACGAGCTCCATTATCATTGGATATACTATGGAGATTTTCCTTACCAATAGTAGGTCTGTATATATTTTCCCGTACAATTTTTGCATTCATGTCTCCCAATATAATTTTGATAGCGTGTCGGGGGGTAGCGTTGTACACCTGTTCGAGTTCATCATAAAATATGTCTTTGGTTTCTCCATCTTTTTCTTCAGTCGGTGCGTGACAGCTAAATATTATTACAATTTGCTCCTTTATTTTCAAGCGTATGTAGCATATACGCTCATTTATAGCTTCAAAACTTTTAACATTCTCTAATAGTCTATTATTTATCATAAATCCAACTCCAAATGCATGTTTATTATCCTTGCATCCGCTATAGAAGATTGTTGTCTCTTGATGTTTGAAAATACCATTTCCTGGCCATCTTATTTCTTGTAAAGCTACGATGTTTAAATTATATTTAGTTATCTCATTAATAACTACGTTCATTGACCCTGATTTGTAAAGTGTTCTGATATTCCATGTGCCAATCCGTAAATTCCTGATTTTATTCCTGTTTCCGTGTTCATTTTGTGAGTCTTTTGTATACAATGTCCGAGGCTTTTTGTGAAGTTTCTTAACCGAAAGATTATTTTTGCACTAAATGGGTGGTTGGCCCAAAGCAGAAACCCCCAACCTGGAGGACCAGACTACCCCAACCAATTAAGGTTAGGGTATCAATATTCATACAATATAATATTACAAATAGTCAAAATTTAAATGAATCACAATAATATTAAGTCAACACAAAATTTCGTAAAAATGAATAAATGAATAATATTTAAAAAAAAAAATTATTTTTCTTTAAGATATTATAGTTTTAGTATTATGTATTAATGTATTTATAAAAATGTGTAATTAATGTTTTACCATGAAAAAATAAATAATATTTATGTGACTATAAATAGTTAAAATATTTTATTGCTTAAAGCGTTAAAAGTTAAAGTTAAACTTTTTTTTTAGTTTAACTTAAACATCATTAATTATTATTATACAATAAAATGATGTACACTATTTATTGTATCAATTAGTTGTAATACGGGACCACATAATATTCTGTGGTTGTACAATTGGTTATTACCTATGTACAGGTCACACTGATATCCCAACAAATCTATCCCCCATAAGAATCCGTGTAATTCTAAATAAGTGAGCCTTCTGGTTATTCTGTGGTGTACTGGTGTACGAGTGATAAGCTTGTCTGAAAAATGATAAAGACCTAAGAGATGATAAAATCCAAAATTTGGAAAAGCAATACCAACAGACTGAATCGAAAATTACCAAATCAAATTATTTAATTTATATTGATAAAAGTTATATTATGATAAAAGTTAAACAATATCCCCTGATTTTTAAGCGAGAATACTAATAGATTATACTGTTTCTGTGTAACAAAACTTTTCTCCTACTTTTACCCTTATTTTCTTATTTACTCTCTGCTTTTTTTTTTTTTTTAAAAAAATGGATCAAATTTTATAAAACAATGGTTACATATCCTTTTCTGTAAAATTTAAGCATGGATATGTTTTTGGATTAAACTTATTATTATTTTAGTAAAAAATGTAATAAGGAAGCTAAGCTTTCCTGTCAAAGCAAAACTTTCTTTATATCCATTTAAAAAACATATATATGTTATTTATGTATCATGTATGTATTATAAATATCTAAGTTAAAAAGTATTTGTATATAAACCTTTTGTAAGGTATATTTTACATAAATTGTTTAATTTTTTATTTACTTATATGTAAATACTATAAGGTATAAAATGTTTTAATTTTAAATAATTATTAATATTAATTATTAGTTATTAATATTAAGTATGTACTATGATGAAATGAGTATTCAAAAATGTATAATTATTAATTATTTCATATAATTCATACCTTTGATTATTTTATAAGCAACTTATTCACAATTAGCATATAATTTAATAGGTACTAAAACCCATGTAAAAAAGAAAATTTTTGAAAATTTTTGAAATTGTTTCAGTGAAACAGTATGTCTTCACAAACAAAATATTTTATAATATAATTATTAGAAATTTAATGTTGGCTACACATCTTATGCCACCGTCTTTCGATCCAGGTCCCTTATCATTTTTCGGACTTCTGCCCCCAACTCCTAGTGGCATATAAGCAAACCATACATTGCTAGAGACTCATAGGAAATAGAGAGCTCTCATTGGTCCTATTACATTTGTGATAACATGATAAAATTATCAATATTATCAATATTTTCAAATTTAATGCTTTTTCTAATTAGATATAGCAAATACTATAAATCATTTTATAGTATTTGATATTTGTTATTACTTATTTTGTTAATTTTACCATTTAACCTTTAACAATTTTACCATAATTTTAATTGCCATTAACTTAAAGTTAGATTAAGTTTATGCAAGGTTAGTTTGATTAATTAGTTCTTCATATATAATGACAATAAAGTATAAGTTCTCAAGTTAAAATTCAAATCACGTGTATAGGTATGTACATCTAGTCATTTCTAAAATTCATAATAATATTAAAGTATAAGTTCTCTAGTTAAAATTCAAATTCAAATTAAGTGTATAGATACATATTATAGTCAGTTCTAAAATACTAAAAATTAAAAATAAATTTTAAAATTACAAATAGGTATTTTAAGTGAACCATGACTTTTAGCATTAAGTTGATTACAATTAATATTTTGGTTCAAATTTCTTTTCCTTTTTTTAGCAGCATTTTCTCCTAATGGATAAATAATTTTATTAAATAATTAAAAATGTTAATTAACAATCTATTCTAATTAGAAAAAGCATCAAATTGAAAATATTGATAATTTTATCATGTTTTCACAAATGCAATAGGACCAATGAGAGCTCTCTATTTCCTATGGGTCTCTAGCAATGTATGGTTTGCTTATATACCTCCTAGTGTACTATTTATTTTATGGTATCAGAAATACGACAGAGTCGGCGTTCTATATCGACTGCCGCAGCGAAGAAAGTCGTAACTCAATTTTTACTACTTTTCAGGAAAGCCAATTACCAATTTCAATTTTGATTTTTTATTCCAAATGTTAATGTATTTTTATGAAAATTTGAAATTTTAATTCTATAACTAATACGGAACTAGAAAACAACACAACATTTTTAAAATGTCATAAAATATAGTTAAATTATAGACGATTTTCCTTAATTGAATTCAATTACGACTTTTTTTCGACGCAAACGAAATGTTGTAACTCGAGTTACGACTCTATTCGCCGTTTCAAAACAATAATATAGAGTCCAATACATTTTTAAATTTAGCGATTTAAACATTTTTATTAATCGGAAAATATTTAATACCTACCTATATTTATACAATATTATATAATTATAAACAATTTTTGTACGAAAATATGTAATAAAAATAAATTATTGTTGTTTTATAACATGTAGATTTATACTGCAAAAATAATTTAGAAATTAAAATAACATTAAGCTATCCGCTATTGACACAAATATTTAATTTATAATTAATAATAATAATTAGTATCATCTATGTTGAGCAATAAAATAAAGAACAAAAAAACAATAAAATATTTTACAATTACCGCTTTAAACTATCACTGATGACATTTTTTTTTGGCGCATAACTGTTATCAAAAAAAAAAAAATTCTGGACTTACAACGTTATTCGCGGGTCATTGTGATTTTTACTCAAGTTACGATCTTTTTCGTTGATTTCATTTAAAATAGGAAAATTTTAGTTTTCCAATTTTCTATTCTCTTTGGCCAAATTTAATTATAATTGTTTTAGTTGGTATAGAGAAAACAAAATGACTATTCGTTGTTGTTATTAACTCCAAACTGTTGAAAATTGAGTTCCGACTTTCTTCGTTGCGGCCACTGAGATAGATAAGATATACTGGAGCGCGGACTCGGCCGTAAAAACGAGCCGTCGCGTTTGACATTACCCCCCACCATCGAAGGGCAAAACATTTCATTTTTACATAGGAAAATACGATGAAATTGTAAATAATAATTTTTTTTCGTTCATAATCGCTGAGATATTTGCTCTATAAATGTCTATATATGTAAATTATAGCCTCAAGCCTCATCGTTAGTTTAATAGTTTGTAATTTGTACAATTTTGTATTGTATCTTCAATATGGTTGTCTCGTGTTCAGCCTTTGGATGTACTAATAGGCGCATTAAAGGTGGAAGTATTCAGTTCCACGAGTAAATATTAACATTTTGTCATTATATAATTTTATACAATTAATATTTAATAAATATAGGTAGGTATTAGGTAACATTAACATATCTATTATACCTAAATATTAATATTTCATATACAGATTTCCACTTAATAATCCGAATTGCTTAAAAAATGGTTAATTGAAATTAGAAGGAAGAATTTTATGCCTACAAAGTATAGCTCTTTATGTAGTGAATACTTCAAGCTTGAAGATTATCAGATTCGGCCTTTAGCAACAGTAAAACTTTTAAAAACTGATGCATTTCCATCTATATTCAAAGCGTTTCCAAGTCATTTACAAAAAACAATACCAGTTAAACGTCGTAAATTGGACAGA
This sequence comes from Sipha maydis, assembly GCA_034509805.1. Lineage (NCBI taxonomy): Eukaryota > Metazoa > Arthropoda > Insecta > Hemiptera > Aphididae > Sipha > Sipha maydis. The sequence continues at coordinate 35,465 of JASXSY010001690.1, forward strand.
ATTATGGTTAGAATTAACTATACTTATTACCTATCTACCTTTACAAATATCACAAATCAATATGTAATGATGTATTTTTATTTTAGACAAATGATGTTGATGTAAAAGTTGAAAAACAATCTACAAGTAGTGAGCAGGGTACTGAACTATTAGTTGAGAATGAAACAGTTTCAGTCCCATCCATTTAGGAGCACCTAGTCACGAATATATGTTGTTTAAACTAATTTGTAAAACATTTATAAATATAAGAATGCGCCATTACCAGAGAGAATATAATTTGAAACAAGTGTTGAAAAATAAATGTTCAATCCGAAAAAAATTATCAAAAAATAATTTTATTTAAAAATTTGTGAATTAGATGTATGTTTTTACTTTTTAGATTACCTGTATATATTATGTATATATATATATTAATTTGACCCTACAGAAATTGTCTTAAAGTGTATGTTAGATAAAAATGTTTATTAATGTAATAAATGTATAAATAATAGATATACTGTTTTAAAATATGTGAGTTATTATTTTCTTTTTAATATCTTTCCATATTATTATATCATATATTATAATCATCGTAATACAATAAGGTAATGAATATAATTACTACTACATTTAATTTGTTAAAGAATTAAAAAAATAATTTAAATAAATTAAGAATTATGAACGAAAATAATCATGACTACACGTCCATCGTATGTAAAAATGAAATGTTTTGCCCTCCGATGGTGGGGGAAGCGGGATTCGGGACGGCTCGTTTTTTGTATCATTGTGAGAATAGCGAGTCCGCGCTCCAGTATATCTTATCTATCTCAGTGGTTGCGGCAGTCGATATTATCTATTTTCTATGACCTCGATTACCAAAATAATAATTAATTTATATAACCGAGAGATTATTTCGAGTGATATCTCGTTTATTTTAAAAACTATTCCTAATCTCGAAATGTATATCGAATGAAAAAATATTTCGAATAATTTTCGTGGAATGAAAGAGAAAAGAAGAAATACTATTTTTAATCTTCATTATCTAATAAGTAAATACTAGTTGTTGACTTTTAGTCTTTGTACTTTCGACCAGTGATACTCCTGGGACTGGTCATTAGACAAATATTGATGGGTATAAAGTTATTCTTAGTTATTTATATTTTAAAGTTTGACATAAATAATAGTTATATGTATTATATAGCTATAATTTTTTAATTAATCCACTACAAAACAATAAAAATTTCTCAGAACGTTGATCTCAATTATAAATATTTCAATTGAACATTTCGAATTTATTATTTATTATTTCGAGACATCTCACGATTATAAAATGTCTCGTTAACTATAATATTTATAATATTTCGATTATTAAAATCATTCGATTACTCCATTATTTTACTCATAATCGAAATATTTCGATTATGAAAAATAGTCGAGATATTTCGATTATATACATCGATTATACCCATCACTAGCCCAAACGGAAAGGTCTGAACGCGGTATAAGATGTTTTCACACCGAAAAAACTCAAAATTTTGAGGGGGTGCTAAACTAGATTTGTTCCAAAGTTTTCTAGTAAGTATTTATATTTAATTTGATCAAAATAAAGGTAATAATATTCACATGATAAAATAATAAGCCCATGCACATACAAGTATTATACTTTATTGTTTAAAATTGTATGGCATGGTTAACAATAACCGTTTGATTATTGCACGTTGTACAGTAATTATTATTTATTTCTTAAATTTTGAGTAATTTATAATTATGACTTTCGTTTAAATTTTTTATGTTAAAACTAATACCAATTTTTGTGCTGCCTATAAAAATTATAACATTAATAAAAATGTACCCAATTTTACTATTTCTTCATGATACATTAATTTAAAATGCTTTTGTTGTAATTTAAAAAAAAATAAAATTTTAAAAGAAAATGATTATTAAATAGTGACTATAAAGTTTTCTACAAAAATATTGCCATTAATAATGTCTTAAAATTATATTTACTGATAGTTTTCAAAAACTTGTAAACATCTGAAAAAATTATGATGAATAAATACAATTTTGCAATTTAATAAGTAATATATTTTAAAAAACAAATATTTTGTTTAGAAATGAATATTTTATCACTTATTTTATCTAGATACTAATTTATTATTTTTAGAATTAAAATAACATTTTATATAAAATCTATTCTTACAGTTTTATTCATTTATGTGTAGCAAATCAAATGTTTTAAGGTTTTTGTTTGCCAACAACTTAATTGTTCTTAATTATAATATAATATTATAGTGTATCATATACAGCTTCTGATTCAAACAGTCATTAATAGATACATATAAAACGATCTCCAGCATATATTTTAAAATAGTAAATTATATTAGATCTAATAAAATGTAATTTATTATAAGCACAATTTAATACGTCATTTTAGTTTATACTAAAAATATAAGTTTATTTGAACAATATTTATTTCGGTTCACTTGTTTATAATCAACTTTTACAAAGATTGTTTACAGACTATGAATATTATTTTATTTAAAGTTCTTAGTTATAATTAACTAATTATGATTAGTTAATTAATTATTTTTTAACACAAAGTTTATTTATGTTAGTATATTATTTTTGCTGAACAAATAAAATGTATAGTTGATTGCCAATATTTTCTAAAACAATTATTACCGGTATGTTTATTTTATATGCTGTGAACTCTTAAACTATAATCATAAACATTTTAATTATATATAATATAATAAAAAATATAATAAAAATAAATATAATTTATAAATAATAAATATATATATATTATAAAATAATCATAATATATTATATAGTATTTTGAAATTTAAGTTAACATTGTTAAATTTTCACAAATCAAATTAAATTTAGATGTTAACAAATCTAAGTTAATAAATTATAATAAACAAATTTAAATTTGGTAATGATTTTGTTAAAAATGCATTTTGTAGTATATTAAATAATTTCATAAAAGTTAAAACACTAGGGCTGTTGATTAAATTAAATTAAATTGATTAAATTGGATTTTATTGCAAAACTAGAAAACTTTATTTAATTTTTTTGAATAAAAGATTAAAACCAATTAAACAAAAAATATTAATAATTTATTCTTTAATAAAATCATTATGAGTATAAATAAATATTTGTAATAATATAATATTTATTGGAGGATTTATGCACAAGAAAATAATTTTATATTTTATTCTCATATATTTTTTAATGTAATAGTAGAGAAAATTCAATACACTATTTAAAGAAAGTGATAGGTTTTATATTTATGAAAAGTTTAGTTATTATATTTATCAAATAAATATTGATTTTTTTTTTTGTTTATAATTTATGTTTTACAAATTAATTCAGAACTACTATTATAGGATATCAGGATAAAACATTAGTCATAAAAATTAAATTTTACCTACAAATAATAATACATATTTGAAGGATTTAAATTGTTAAAAAACTATTAAAAAGTCTTAGGATTCCTATCCTGATTCTTAGAGGTCAAAAGATTTTTACTTTCTATTATATAGTTCTAAATATACTTGAGTTTTATCGTGATCTATTGTTTTTGGTTTATTATATTATAGTGGGTATAATAGCACTTATGATTTGTATGATCACTGTTATTAACATTGCTGAAGTAGTAAAAATCAAAAGATATATTATATAAGTTATAACTAGGGCTCGAGACTTATAGCACTTAAAATCATTAAAATAAGCGCTTTAAAAACATCATTATAAGCGCTTAAATAAGCATTTAAAAAACTTAAATTTAAACAAAAATATTTAATTAAAAAAAAAAATTATCTAAAAAAGGAAAAAAATTTCCAAATTTCTTTTTAGGTGAAACACAATTAAGTACTAGACATATTTTGAAACTATGTTAAATATAAAATATTTTGAAAAATATTAAAACAAAAAAAATGTAACCCATATTGTAATTTTTTAATTAAAAATCAAAAAAAAAAAAATTTTATATTATAAAAAAAGTTTAAATTTGACTTTCGAGACATTTTGTATTATTTCTTATAAATTTTCCAAGGAATTTTGTGAAAAATAAAATGTAATTCGATATTTATAAATAGTTAAAAAAAATCTGATGGAGGTCAATAGCTTACATCATCGTTTATAATTAAGCAGAAATATGCAAAAAAAAAAAGCAAAAATAATCATATAAATAGGAAATAAGCATTTTTTCAAAAAATTGCAGAAAAAAGCAAAAAAAAAAATGCACTTTCAAAATTTTATAATTGAACGTGTTATAACATGACATACACATCCATAACTCTTTGCTACATTTTATGTCAAACAATAAAAATAAGTAAATGCTATAAGTCCAGAGCTTTGGTTATAACCAATCATCATTAGGTATTTTGGTATAAATATACAAAATACATATTTTGAACAAATTAAAATAAAAACAATACATTTTTTTTATTATACACATACATACATATATATATATATATGTATAATTTTACATTATTTCACTACAACAGAGAGTATACGACCATAACCAGAAGGTATATGGTGTTTATTCGTAATGATCAGAAGGTATACGGCATATGCCCTCTATTATAGCACTGCTTATTATTATGTACTATATTCATGCATTTGATGATCAATGATGTTAAACTGAAATTATTTACAATTATTATTTTATTAAATTAATAAACAAACTATATATAGTTCCTGATAAAGATTCATTTATTTATAAATAAATATATAGTACCTATATAATATATTTTTGTATTCATATTTTTTGATTTATTTATTTATTTTTAATTGATGTAGATACCTATTCCAAAAATATTTAAAAAATTTTAAAAAGAAAAAAAATATATTATAATCTGATATAGATTTAAATAAAGTTGGTTTATTTTAAATATTTTACAACTTTAATGAGGTTAATAAGTTTTGAAATTGGACTGTATAATAAAACTAATAATTTATGATAATTACCGAGGAAATTAGTACCTACCTATAATAATAATAAGAATTGAATGAAAAATGTAATTAATAAGTTCTTGAAATAATTATTCTATTACAAATAGTTCTGATATGGTTCTATATAATAATGCACACTATAAAATATGCAAGTAAACTAAAAATTTAGGGAAAATGTAATTGAATTAATAATTACCAAATCCTTTTAATATTATGTCTCAGACACCTGTTTAATGATTTATTATTTGCAAAATATAATTTATTCATTATAAGGTATAACATTACATAATTCACCTAAAAATAAATCGACGATAAATTATTATTAATTGAAATTGTGTGAAATAAACCTCTTATAATAATTTATAATAATACAGACATACTACTAAAATGCATTATGTGTATAATACCTACCCGTAATATTGTTACATATATCAGTAATCGCTTGCCGTCGCCCATCAATCAAATGGGCAAAAGTTATTTTAATACAACTCATAAAAACCAAATTTGGTGTTTTCTGTTATCGTTTATTCGTTTTGTCTTTTGTTTAATGTTTAATGTGTTAATTTTATGATGTTTTATTCTTTCTTCATATTTTAAAAATGAAAAAATGAAAAGATATTTTGAAAGTGGTTCTTCAAAAGTAAAAGAAAAGAAAAATAATAAATTTAAGTGAATATATAGATGATTAATGAGCAATTACGTTTTAAAACCAGGTAAATACTTTTATTTTGTATATTTGTGTAAATAATTATAATACAATTGACGTATTATACAAATATACAATAATATTACGAAAATATCAATTTCATATGTTTCATGTCAAAAAGAAAAAATATTGTTTAGCATAAACACCGAGATTTAAATTTTATATTAGTTTTGAGAATTATTGATTATTGATTATTATTGATGATGTCTTACATTAACTTACTATAGTACCAATTCAATAACTTATTATATAATTTGCAATGTCATAATATTAATTTACATTTACTTTTTAAAAAAAAATTTCCAACATGGTCATACATTTTAAGTTAAAAATGACAAAAATAAAAATAAATACATGAACTTAAATTATGTATTTACTACAGTAAATACATTTATTACATTTATATCTAAAATTATATATCATGGAAAGTTAAAAATGACATTACTGTAGTATGTTAAATGCATAATTTATATTCATGTATTTTTAAATTTAGGAACACAATGTTTAATATTGTTTTGTATTCATTTTAGGCGATAACTAAGTTCAAGGTGTCTGTACAAGGGAAACAGTTTTAAACGAACAAAGTAATGTTTTTTTTTTTATTAGCTTCCGGTATAAAACCATTATAGCTCAACAATTATAATGATACATGATAAGAATTAAAATAGAATAGCAATAATAATGATAATAACAATATTGTGTTACAATAGTATACATTTACAGAAAGAAAGATATGAATTATACATTGAAGATGATTTAAATAATTTATATAATATTAATTAGAGCAAGAAAACAATATAAATTTTGACCTATTATAATAAGTGCGGAATTGGTTCGATAGTGATAATGATGATAATATAACAAGTTATATTGGGGAATACAGGATTAGGATTATGGGGAAAGTTGTTTCTGTAGAATAGTGGTGAGTAGGGAAATGAGGGGATTTATTAAGGCGAAGAGTTCTGTGATGAACTTAGTTAACAAATCTTCGTTTGGAGAACTGTTTGGTGATAAACTATTATTGAATTCGGTAATAGAGGCATAGGAAGTATGAGGGGGTATTGAGGGAGGAGGAAGTGTAGGAGCAGACATTTAATTTGAGTAATTTGGTTTTTGATGAGTCGGCTGAGTAGGTTTACGATGTTTGGAAAGTTCAATACCTATCTTTTGTTGCTTTGAAGTTTTTTTGGTTTTTAATGATATTCTTGTAAACTGGACAGCCCTTGTAGGAGGCTGTGTGTGGTCCTGAACATAATGTGCATTTCGCGGGTGTGGATAGTGGTTTGGAACACTCGGAGGACTCGTGGTTATCTCCGCACTTGACATATCGAAGGGTATGGTGGCAAAAGTTACTTGTATGAAAGTAAGCTTGACATTTTTAAGCATGGAGAATTCGTAACCTTCACTAACGTAAAAGGGAGTTGCTTGAATTTTGGTAGTTGAGGATGACTCCATGTTAACCGCAGGTATATTGGGATGATCTAGTGGCGACACATTGAGTGGAGGACTGAACACCTCCGGAGGGGAATCAGCATCTTCGGAGAGAGAGGCGTATCTGTTTGGTGTAACAAATAGTTTGCTTTTTTTTCACTTTCATTGAAGGACGATGATGATGATGATAAAATACTCTTTGAAGTATTGCGATACATATTTAGAATAAGATATAGAACGCCATTAGTGAATGGCGATAACGGACGGAGATACGTCTGCTCACGGTGAGCGTTATCAAACAACTGTAATGTTAATCAATCAAATCAAAATTTTTTGTTATTAATTGAAAATGATCAAAGTAATACATTTAATACATTTAAAAAACATATTTAGGTTTAAATTATATTATATTTATTTGCTTGTGTTTATTTTATGTATTAAAAACCAAATTCAAGATATGTCTGTACATAGTGAAATAGTTGAGATGACAAATATTTCTGATCTGGTTTCTGACATAGTATTTAACAAGTATAAAATAAGTGATCTATACTACTGGCCTGAAAAAATAAGTGACAGTTTTAGAGAATACTGTATTCAGAAAGGACCTGAGTTTTTTCAAAATAAGAATGGAAATTTCAAACAGTCTGCACGTTTATATGGTATTTTATTTATATTCAATAAGTTTTATTTAACCAATAATGAATACAATTATTTTATTTTTGTATACTTAGATCACAAAACATTATTTTCGGCCTTCATGTTTAAACGAACTCTACCCAATGGAGAAATTGGTGATCGAAAGTGGGTAATGTACTCATTTAAACAAGGATCAATTTATTGTTTTATGTGTAAATTATTTTCAAGTCGTGTAAGCAGTCCTTTTGTTTAAAAAGGATTTGATAATTGGAAGAAATATGAGAAATTATCACAACATGAAAACAGTATTGATCATAGAAGTGCATTAACAAAGTGGCTATTACGTTCAAATTTTAACTCTTCAATAAATAAAGATATGTTGGAACAAATATCAACGGAGACAAAATACTGGAATGATTTTGTGATTCGTGTAATTTCTGTAATTACATTTCTTACATGTAGAGGTTTATCATTAAGAGGTGATATTGAAGTATTTGGTGTTACTAACAATATACATTTTCTTGGTATATTGGAACTTATTTCTGAATTCGATCCATTTTTAAAATCACACATAGAAAGGCACGGTAATAAAGGAAAAGGATATCTTTCGAATCTTTCTAAGAGTATATGCAATGAAATAATAATTTTATTATAAAATAATGTTATACATTTTATATTAGCCCAAATAAAAGAAGCAAAATATTTTTCTCTTATCATGGATTCCACTCCAGATCAATATAAAGTAGATCAAATGGCTATTGTAATTCGGTACTGCACATTAACAAGTGTTCATGAAAGATTAGTTCATTTATATTCTATCAAAAGTCATAAAGGTGAATCAATATTTGTTGTTTTAGAAGAATTTCTTGAAAAAGCTGAACTTAATATAGTAAATTGTCGCAGGGAGTCATACGACAATGCATCTAACATGAGTGGAAAATATAAAGGATGACAAATTCTTGTAAAAAATAAATGTAATTTGGCTGTTTATATGCCCTGTACTGCTCACTCCCTGAATCTTGTTGGTGTTCAAAGTGTTGATTGTTGTATAGAAGCAGTAATTTTTTTTGGATTTCTGCAATGTATATTCAAATTTTTTAGTGGATCTACTCATAGATGGGACATTCTGACCAATACTTTTGATAAAAATGTGAAAGGCTAATTGCTTGTACTGAAATCACTTAGTCAAACTAGATGGTTGTGTCACTCGAATTCTTGTCAAGCACTTACTCATAACTACATAAAAATAATAAAAGCTTTAAAATCTATCAGTGAAAATAATAGTGAAAACGGAGACTCAAAAAGGAATGCCATATTTCTTTTAAAACAAATTAAAAAAAAAGAAACAGCATATCTATGTTTTTTGTGGAATGATATATTGAATAGGTCTAATGAGACTTCTCTACATTTGCAAGACAGTTCTTGTGATCTGCTGAATGCTTTGAATTTACTTAAATCATTGAAAAATTACATTTTAAATTTAAGAAACCATAGTGAAATTTATGAAAATAAAGTTATTGAACTTGGTTCAGAAAATTTTAGTAGTTACCATGATGAAGGAAGAAAAATATAAAAAAAGTAGATTTTTGTGGTTTGAAAAAGAGTTGCTAGGTAGTAATAAGTTTTGTATTGAAACTTATAATATAATCATTGATAAATTTTGTTCTGAATTAAACAAACGAATTGAAGCTTATAAGTTTGTTTCAGACAATTTTTTATTTGTTACTAAGTTGTGTGTTCCATTTGTTGATACTTTTTATGAAAATAATGATATTGAATAAAGTATTGATAACTTTATATTGACCTACAAGGAAGATGTAGATGTTTACATAAAAAATGAAATAAAACAATTTCAAGAGTATTTCTTTTTATGCATACCATCAATTAAAAATTATGAACATTTAAGTATACTTGATCTTTGGAAATGGTTTAATGAAAACTAATTAATTAATGTTTTTCCCAATTTATATATTGTACTTAAAATTTATTTAACCATACCAAGTACAAACTGTTCAGCTGAAAGAGCTTTTTCAAAACTTAATAGAGTTAAAAACAAATACAGATCAACATTAAGCCAAGACAATTTGGCTGTTCTTATGATATTGGCATCTGAAAATGACATTATTTAAACAATTAATAATGAAAAAATTATTAAAGAATTTTGTGAAACAAAATTAATTATTGTATTACTTGTTGTAAATTATAATTTATAAAATAAAATGGTAATTGTTCATTATTTATTGCTATGTATCTATATATCTATTATAATACGTAGGTACATAAATATGATAATATAATATACAATATATTATATTACATTTACATTATTATTTTTTTTCATACTGGGGCCTCGTCTAAATTTTGGCCCCTGGGCCTCTAATTGTCTTAATCCGGTCTTGTTTGTATACAATAATAATATTTATACCGAAATAAGAACATCTTGGAAATTTTAAAGAAAATGGTGAGACATGAATAATCATTTAACCAATTTTCGGATTGTAAAAAAAAAAAATATATATATATACAGTTATAGTCCGCGACATGAAAAGTGGCCGATTTGTACCGCGACCCGTTGCGGCTTCCCTGCCTGTTAGCCATTGGTTCTCAACCTATACCACCTCCTGCCCGGCGCACGACGGTCGCAGTACCACGCGTCTGCGCGCAATGTGTATTCCATACATATTATATTCCATACAGTATAGTAGACTGGTTTTTTTTGTGCACCCTTGGCGGATCTTCTGGAATGCCTGGAGGGCAGCTGCAGAATGTACTGTGGTAGGGGATACAGTAATACACATAATACAAACACGTTTTATGGCACTCGTGTTTTATCTTTTTGTATGTTGTTTACTGTGCGCTCGTAAACAACTATTTTTTTACACTATTTTTTCTTCTGCGTTACCGTGTTATCCATTTAAAAATGTCGTTTTCTGATTCAGATACTCACAGTCAGAGTAAAAAAAATTGTTTATAGTGTTTATTTATTTTTAAAAGAATTATCAAAGAAGTCAGATTTAACTGCTAATTTTTTTAAAAATGCGCAAGTTGTTACTGCTGAAGATTGTGGTGTTGGTTATCGTACTGTACGACGGATTTGTGCAGAAGGAAAAAATAATATTAATCCAGAAACACCAGGTGCGGATCCTACGTTTGTTTCTCCACGTAAAGGGTATAAACGTGCAAAAACTGTTTCAGAGCTGGATGATTTCGATTCCGATGTTGTGCGGAGAACTGTCCACGAGTTTTACGACCGGGGTGAGTACCCAACGGCTCAATTAATATTAAATGTCGTAAAAAAAAAAAAACAAATTACACCGGGGGTGTTCGATCAATGCAAAGGCTCCTAAAAAATTTAAATTTTTCATACAAAAGATGTAACGATGGTCGTATGTTTTTAATGGAGAGAAATGATATCGTCGCACTTCGGTGTAAATTTTTACGACAAATGTGTACGCTGCGAGAAAATAAAGATGATCGGCCAGTGGTTTATCTCGATGAAACGTGGGTAAACCAAAATCATTCCCGCAGCCTTATTTGGCAAAATGAAAATAATTCAGGTGGTCTGAAGGTGCCGACGGGTAAAGGAGGCCGACTTATTGTATGCCATGCAGGATGTGCTCGCTACGGGTTTATAGAAGGGTCAAAATTGGTATTTCGAAGCAATATCGGAAATACCACGGATTATCATAATCAGATGAATGGTGAAGTATTTAAAGAGTGGTTTATTCAACTGCTAAAAAATCTAGAAGAGCCATCAGTTATAGTCATGGATAATGCTCCTTACCATTCAATCCTCAGAGACAAATATCCTAAAAGTAATTGGAGAAAAGCCGAAGTACAACAATGGTTAAATGAAAAAAATGTCGAGTTCCATCCATTGGAAACATTACCTGAACTTCGGCAAAAAGTTAAAAACCTATTGCCACGCGAAAAAAAATATGAGCTGGATGACATTGCAATTGAAATGGGTCATGAGGTAATCCGTCTTCCACCATACCACTGTAAGTATAACCCAATTGAGTTAATTTGGGCTCAAGTTAAGGGCCAAGTAGCGAAATTCAACAATACTTTTAAAATGGTTGATATTGAGCGGTTAACACACGAGGCATTAGATGCAGTAACAATAGACGACTGGACGAAATGCGTTCGTCATGCAGAAGAAATCCAGGACGAGGACAACAGCAAAGAAATAATGAGGGACACCATGATGGAACCAATAATTATGACAATATTACCATATGACAGTGACTGGAGTGATGACGAAGAAGATATTGACGAAGAAAACCACGGATAAGATATGTGTCTTAAATAATATTAAATTAAAAAATTGTTGTATTTGTATTATTTAAAAAAAAAAAATTTTTTGTTGTTTGGTTTGAATAAAAAAATTGATTATAAAATATTTTACAGTAATTATAGTAAATTATGTTTAACTCTTTCGGTCCTGATTTCTATCTAAAAATTCATAATAGTGTAAAAAAAAAAAGTAATTATAAATAAATAATAAATAACAAAATGATAAAATAATAATAAATAATGGTTAGGGTTTGTAACGTCTTTGTTAACACTTTTAAAATTGAAATATAAAATCATTTGTTTGAGTTTTGGAGTTTATGAGTTGCCGCGTTGATTACGCGTTGAAATGGTTAATTCAAAAAAACGCGGCAATTAATTTAATTACATTATGAACCACTAAGGCGAAACGTCCGCTAGGTTCGCGACGGTCATCGGCCACTTTTCATGTCGCGGACTATAGTAATATTGGTAACGATCCAATATACAACCTACAAATGTTACTCGACCTGCCGATAAGATAGTATTGATCAACATCATTATTATTATCGCGGTTATTTTCGTTTTGGGCATTTTATTCTATTTTGTTCTTATGATCTCCAATACAAATCGTTAATACTTGTATTTACTGTCCTCAGTCTATTATTACTGGCCGATAATCCGATGACATGTATATAGGTGAGAGATGGTGTTGTATGTAATAGGCAACTTGTGTAATATTTAAGAAATAGTAAAAAATGGAATTCTGATGGCACCATGAAAAAAGTTGTAACATTACGATATACAAAACAGGGTTGCCGTTTTCAAATCAATCGATTCGTAAAGATAATGAATTTTTTTACGTACTCGGATCTTAACGGCAGTAGTAATAGCTATTACTATACATTACTATGTGAAACAATTAAAATAGTTTGGTTCTAGATTAATTTAGTTTCACTAAATCAATCTGTAAATTGGACTGTCAGAAGTAAAAACACCATCATTGATTGGTATTATCTTTGCAGATATATACCAGTAAATTATTTTTCAAAAATAGAGAAAATGGGTGGTTATGGTTGTACTGTCCAAATTGTCGAATCCCTTTTTCAAGGTAAAAGGAAGTATAACTGTGGTCGATTACAGAGTGGGGACCATCAGCCATTAAGAGAAATTAATAATTCCAACAACGAAGATTCTGACGAAAATGAAATAGTACGCACAAATAAAAATTACGGGAATTGTATTGTAGGCATATGGGTACTTGGTATTTGTTGGAAACGGCCAAACTTATTATTAGAACGGTGATTTTTTATCGTAGAAAAACGGGACCGAGAAACTCTTATACAAATTATTAAAAATGAAATAAAAACTGGAACGACGATTTATAGTGATCATTGGAGAGCATACTCAACATTAAATTAACATGGATATATTCATAAACAGTTAACTATTCTGAATTTTTTATTGACCCGGAAACAGGAGCACACACTCAACAAATTGAAGGCTTACGGAGAACTATAAAATCCAAATATAATATTAAAAATAATTAACACGCCCGGGTGTCTCCTTTACTAGATAGACAACTCCAAGAAGAGTAGTGGAGATCGTGTCAAAATCCAAAAACCATTTTTGATAACTTTTTGACCGATATGAAAAAGACGTTTCATAACAACATGGACAGAAACAATACGGTTATTGAGGACACTAAGAAGTAGAATAAAAAAAAGGTTAGATAAAATTATTTGTATTTTATATTTATGACGTAAGTCGCGTATTGGACCGTAAATCAATGTGTAGGTCGCATATTGGGCCGTAAATTAGTGTGTGGTCGCATATTCGACCATTACCGTAATATTTTAAACAAATGATTGAACATCTGGTATTTAGTATTATTATTTCCAAGGCTGGGCAAGTTAACGGTTTTTTTAACTCGTTAAGTTAAGTTTAAAGTTAACTAATGTATTTTTAATAACTTGGTTAAGTTAAAAATTAATGGATAAAAAAAATTAACTTAATTAAAAATGTAATTATTTCCGAATCTGTAACCAAAACCAATAAAATGAATGACAAATTTGGAATTTGTGTCAAGCTCATGTGGCCAACCATGTAGTATGCTAAGCAGTATTTACTGAGGATTTAAGGTGGGCATTTGACGATTTATCCAACTCTCTCCCACCCATTAAAGAAAGGGGTGAGTTAAAATAATATAAATACACTAACTATACAAGCCTTACTATTAGCTGCTACACATCTGATATCGGGCAAATGTAAACTGGGCTCGCAATTACCTTTTTTGTTGTAAATTCGGTCTCGAAAATTTTAGGCAATAAAGTAGGTAGATTGTAAACTCTAACCTAACCTAACTCTGCCCGGAAATTTCAGGTAAGAAAAAAGGTTGTTTGTAATCTCGGCCCGATAATATTTACCAATAAAATATAATATAATATATAATAAAATAAGCACGACTGTGGGCCTGTGCATCAGTTGATACGTGTTTAACAACTAATGTATGTGAATCATTTCATGGGCATTTTAATTCAAGTTTCAATTCCACTCACCCCAATATATATATGCCGTCATTGCAAAATTAAAAGAGCTACAAACAGAAACGTACTTTAAAATCAACAGCCAAGATGAACCATTTAAATTTATAAAAAAAAGACAACTTTTAAAAAGAACACTTACAAAATATAAAAATAAAGAAATATCAGTGAGTGAATACGTTAAATACATGGCTTTTTACTTGAAAAAATAGATTTATATATTATTACGATACAATTTTTCACTTATATTTTTACTCAACAGTTTTACTTATAGTTTTAGATTTTTTACACTTACAAATTTACATAAATACATTTTACATTAATTATATAACGAATTTCATACTATGAATAATATGACAATAAAAATAATTTTTGGAGGATAATGAAAATCACCTACTCGTGGTGTTCTCTGGGTAATTTTTTTTCCTCGGGCTGAGTTTACAATTGCCCAAAGATTTATTGTAAACTCGGCCCGTGATTTTTTCAGGTAAAAATAATTTAGGTGTAAACTCGGCCCGGTATTTTTGCTGGTAAAAATAAATTAGGTGTAAACTCGGCCTGGATGTACATATAATTTTCTTATAATATTTTTGAGAACCATTTAGCATTACCCAACAAAAAAGGTGATTGCGGGCCCAGTTTACATTTGCCCAGACCTTTTGAAAATTATTTTCCTCGGGCCGAATTTACAATCTAACCCTTACATCAGTTGGGATAAGTATCCTGGTATCCATATGAAAGTATAAACACTATCAGCATAATAAGAGAAAAGAGTATACACAAACGCATAACAAATTATTATGTTTGAATAAATAAAATAATTGTATTTACATAGAGGTATCCGAGGGAACACATTGATTTATTCAATGTTTTTTTTTATGAATAATTAATTTTCTTTTATATTTAATTACAACCTAAGTAAATAATAAACTCTTATACTTGATTAACTCAAAAAAAATTATATACATTTAAATATTTAATAGATTTATTGATTTATACTTACCATGTATTATAGTCTAAACCCTTAGTAAGGTGCATCTAAGTCTGTGATCGGTGATAGCCAATAGGTACTCTTAATACTTATTAATTTATTATAATTACATATAACACATCCATGAGATATTTCATGGTTATTATGAATTATAAAGAATAAAAATAAATATAGAAACATACATAGTAGTTTTATAAATTAATTAAAAATTAATATTTCTAACCTGTCTTTAATTTATTATTATTTTTTTTTTTTATTAGAAAATACACAATCTGTAATTAATTTGTTTTTACAATAAGCGTATGTGCGGAATGTTTTTTTTTTTTTTTTTGACATGAATAATGGTCGATAAAAGAAGCCACCTAGCGATGACACTTTTTTACTTGCTTAGTTATTAAAATTTAATTATGGTTCATGAGATCTCTACACCATTTGCGAGCTAATTGTCTAGGAGGATTTCCGGGGATATTATTTGAATTGAGTTGCCTAATGAGGGGGTTTTGATGGTCGGCTAAGTGGGACCGAAATCGTTTATAAAAGATGGATGCAGTTTTGGCTATGGTGTTTATATGAAGATTGGAATGTAAAGTGTGGTTTGAGACGTAAAAGGGAGCGCCCGTTATCAGGCGAAGAGTTGTTGAATGGAATGATTGGATTTTCTAAATGTTTGATGATTTAGCTGCTCCCCATACCTGAATACCGTAAGACCAAATCGGAATTTTATATAAGTTTAATTTATTTTTCAAATTAATTTTGGATTTTTGGTTTAATAAAAAATAGAGGTTTCTGCGTCTTTGGTTTAGTAATAATCTTTTTTTCCTAATATGATGAGTCCATGTAAGTCTTTTGTCTAGGTGCATGCCTAATTAGCAATCGTTTGAGGCAATGGGAATGTTGGAATTGTTTAATGTTATAGAAGTGCCTTTACGAAGAATGAATGTTACGCGCAATGATTTGGAGATATTGATTTTTGACTCTCCATTTAGTATACCAAGTAGACAGTAAGCTTAGGTGATTTTGAAGATAATTTGAGACCAGGATAGGGTTCGTATAGGTGGTGAAAATAGCTTTGTCGTCGGCGTATTCTGCTACAGAAGTGTTTGGAGTGGTTGGTTGGTCTGCAGAAAAGATGTTGTAAAAGCAGTGCACTTGGAACTTGTGTCCGATCTTTCAACAACCGCCTTCCTTTCGGCATTGGACCGGTTCGTCGCCTACCGTGACATACCAGCTCATTTATACTCAGATTGTGGCACGAACTACGTAAGTGCTGCACGTCAACTCAAAACCATGTTCGATGATCCTACCGTTCAAGATAATGTGTTATCGCATCCTCCGTGCATCTGGCACTTCAGCCCTCCAGCTGCTCCACATTTCGGTGGACTGTGGAAAGCAGCAATAAAGAGTTCAAAGTTTTACTTCAAACATGTGATCGGGCAACAGGTGCTCACATTTGAAGAATTATATACATTGGTAACTCGTAACCTCGAAGGGATTTTGAACTCACGGCCGTTCACTCGGGCTTCTACTGACCTGTACACCTTAACGTTAAGTCATTTTTTGATTGAACAAGCTCTTCATGCACTTCTTGAACCAGACCTCACCACCGTTCCACAAAACTGACTTGATAGATGGCAACTCATTCGGCAGTGTCGCCAGTCGTTATGAAAGAGATGGTCCAGAGAATATTTGACAACTTTGCAAGGCCGAAAAAAGTGCTTCAACAAGAATCGAGAGTTAATGCTGGAAGACTTGGTAATCGTTGAAGCACCACATAGACCACCTGCCGATTGGCGTTTGGGACGCATAATGGAGGTTCATCTTGGTATTGACAATACTGTTTAAGTTGCTATAATACGTACCCAAGATGGATTTCTCGAACGTCCTGTGGTGAAACTGGTCCGACTACCCGTCGAAGATTAAGTTCCGATTTATTCTAGTATTGCTTTTTATTTATAACTTTGTATATATTTAATAAAATTGTATACCGTAGTCTTTAAGTATATTTATATCACTCAAAATATTTTTATTTTTTTTTGTCAACGAATATTTTATGCCATCAAAATTATGTTATTGTAAGTGTTATAAACTGTCTGAATTAGAATTTCTTCAGCAGTCATATATTTTTTTTTTACTTTGAAAGTCTTCGTCTTCTAACGCTGGGAGAATGTTTGGTACCGTTACACGCACTGTCAAGGAAGTGCAGTTAGTAGTATGTCCGCGTGTCTTGGCGTGGATTATGTTGGTAGCGCGTATGTGTGAAGACACACGTTTTCTCTTTTTCTTTTCTTCGCCGCCATCGTTTTGTTTTTTTGTTGTAGTAAAAACACATTCTGTTATACGTGGTAGTGCGCGCCAACGTTCGTTCTTTTTTTGGATTCACTTTTTTAGATATACAGTTGTCTAACGTGAACTGTGTTTTTTTTTAGTAACAAGATCTTACGTATGTATACGCACGTCTTCGCCGCCGTTTAAATAAGTGCGTCTTTGCCGTTCTTATTTACACATTAACTTTTTTAACCTTACCCGTTATATGCGTGACCATATTAAGAACGTGGACCTTTTCCAATTAGAACTTATATTTGCGCCGCCTTGCTCCAGGTCTAATCTTAATATATGTATTTATAGTAATATAATAAAAGTACTGTTAGCCCATTGGGACTTCTGTCATGATTTCTTTTGTTATTCTCTCTTTTTCCACTTTCTGATTCCATCGTTGTTGATAGTCTTTCGGCGACACAGTCGAAAATTTCACTCAAACAGATATATTATATCATACAGTAGCCTCCGTAGACTTCATACATAAATTCACATTGTGATTAAATATATTGTATATATATATATATATATATATTAAATAAACGTATTAATTATACAGTGATTAAAAAATTAAGAATTAGAAATAGTTATTGTTTGTACCTAGTAGAATAAAGGCTCATCGAGTACTGTGCATTGACACGTATATCTTGCTATAATACTTAATGTTCACCATGTTATCACAAAAGTTAAGTTTAAACTTAGAAGCCTACTAGAAAAGTCTACAAGCTTTATTTACCAATAAGTGAGTTAAACGAATAGTTTTATTTAAACACATTTATACGAATACTTTACAAGACTGGTGAGTTTTTCTTTTGTACGATAGATATTAATATAGTACAATAGTATATAATATAAACAAAATGTTGATATCAGGTATTTTAATAATAATACAACTGCCGAACCCAACTAAGAATTTCATACACAAGTAATGTGTGTAATATTAAATATATATAACGGATGTCGTAAAATACATTTTAGTTATTATTAACCGTATCTCAAAAAATAATGGTACGTGAGACTTGAAATGTTTACCAATTATTGAGATATCTTTTTTGGACCATCATCATCTTGTCTGAGAATTAAAATAAAGACTTAAAAGTGGTGTAATGAAATTTACATTATTAGAATACAGTAATGTGCAATGATAAACCCAAAGCTCGGATTTTTAAATCAGGATTTTCTAGTCTGAAATCCGAAATCCGGATTTGACTGATTTTCGAAGAATCTGGATTTCATTCCCATAATTAATTTACATTTATGTATTTTCCTAGTATAATATTAATAATAAATATAGTAAGGCCATAAGGATATGTGATTACCCCATTCACCCCCTCATCGAGGACGCCACTGATATCATACAATATTAACTTTGATCACTAATCGAATTTATGACTTTTATCTTGTGTGTACTAAAATTAAGTATTGAATATTTCCACGCTAGTCGCTTGTTTGCTTTTATCATTTTGAACTGCCGGTTCCCTTTTATTTTAATCAATAATAATTAATTAATAATTTCTTAAAATAAATAGTGCAATATTGATAGTAAATGCTGTGTTTTTAATGATAATTGGAGTCTCGCCAATTTTAGATTCTGAACGGAGTGATGGAATCAATTGGTTTTACAATGATGTGTATTTTAGATTCTGAACAGAGTGATGGAATCTATTGGTTTTACAATGATGTGTGTGTTTTTTTTTTATTTTTTATTTTTTAATTTTTTTTTTTATTTTTGGGTCTGACGACACCTTTTTTGGCAGTAAAAATGCTTCGATTTGCTTATGTAGCAACTTTTCTGAAAGGAAAGTGAATCTAGTTGAATCTAATTGGTACTTTGGGGGGTCAAAAGTAAAAAATTTCCAATATTTTTTAAATGCGACGGGAAAAACCATAAAAAAATTTGGGAAAAACGGGAGTTTTTACGCAAAACCAGTTTTCAACATAATCAAATTTTTTATTTTGCTATAACTCAAAAACTAATCGATGTAAATACTTGAAATTTTCACCAAATGTTTAGATTAGCGTTCTCTATACACCGTTAAATTTTCAAAGTATTTTTATTGAGCTATTTATAGACAATTGAAATTTTCAATTTTTTTAAGTATTTTTTTTTAAAATAACGATAAAATTTTTTTGGTCTGCCAGAAAATCTTGAAAATTTAATACAAGGTTTCTTATAAGTTGTTCCTTAACTGATAAAAAAAAATCTAAAATCGTAAGTCACAATTTTTTTTCATAAGTGCTCAAAGTTCCAATTTATACGAAATATGTAAAAATCGCGAAAATTTGCAAGTTATTTTGTAGATAAAAATTCATAAAATTTTTCTGTTCATACTTAAGGTTCAAAATTTTAACACTAGGTTATCTATAAGCTACTCTTCAAAAATCTTTAAAAAAAATTCTACCGAACTTGGAGGAAAAAATTTTATGACTCTTTGAAATTTAAATATTTACGAAATTGCATAAAATAGTGATTTATTCTCAGACGATTTTAAATATTTTTTATAATTCAAAAAGTATAAGTCGCAGTTTTTTGAATTTTCTAGCGGCTGTTAAGATTGGCTTTTCTTTTATGTCATATTTTTTTCAAAATATTATATTGATTTTTAAGCCACTTATAGGCATTTAAAATATTCGATTTTTTTACATTTTTTTTTTTATAATCGGTGATAAAAAAAATTTGGCTCCTACAAAATACTTGAAAATTTAATAGAAGATTCCACAGAAGTAGTTCTTAAAGTCATTCAAAAATTATTAAAATCCATAGGCACAATTTTTTTTTATAAGCGTTTGAACAGCGAATATTGACATAAAATTACATGTAAATATAATATAATGTATAATATTCTAGACTGACAAACTATGTCGCTGTATGCAACTGCCAACCCATCCTAATTGAAAAATATATTTATCGTTTCAAAATAAAATATACTTTTTACAATGTTTATAAATAACAATGTATTATATCCTAGACAAACATATGAACTCCGTTCAGAATCGTTATTCGTATACAATGATATCTATCATTGCATTCAAATTTAACAAATCCATTATAATAATGACCTATCCTATAAGCGAGGTGCACTCCACCCCTAACTGTACAGCAGAGCGATGCCCATCCGGTTCTTTTTATTTTTATATTCAACGTAATATACAAACAATATATTATACGTTTATAAAGTAGTCGGTGGGTACGCCGATAATGCGTGCGTAGAGAGGAAACCGCCGAGCTTTGGCGAATTGAGCCGACAAGCTACGAGTGGGGCGTCACCACTACTGTACCGCGCCATAAGATGTTTCACATCAAAATCTATTAAAATTTAATCGTTCAACTCTTAATATCTTATTTAAACATCAAGAGGGTAAATATATTCATTAGAAAATTCCAACACATTCGGTATAAAAAGATTCCGTGGTTCAATGTTGCGAGGGAAGGAATGAAGTTTTATGTTTTACTTGCGTAATCATTGGAAATGAAAACGAATGGATTGTAGTCATTAAAGGACTTGAGTTAATTTACTTACTGACTAACTTACTTATTTTATTTACTTCTCGATAAGAAACATATGCAATCTTCTAAAAACATAAACCAATCACGAAGAATATCATCTGTTGGGTAATGTCCGTATTGAATGGGCGTGATATCGGTAGTCCGGCGACTTACCGCTGTAAGCAGAGCCGTCCTGATGATTTGCGGGGCTCGAAGCAGAGTAAAATTGCGGGGCCTTAAATGTCAAAATTGTCACTATCGCGCGTCAGATGCATATTGAAATTTAAATGTGTGTCAATAGACTTAACTAATATAGTACTTTGCACTTACAATAATATGAATAGGTAAGTAAATAAATTAATAACGCATCAAGTCCTATAATTAAACTTATTATAATAAATCCTGTCCAACAGTGGTGAGAGCGCGGGGCCCGGGGCGAGGGCCCCGCTCGACCTGCCCTAGGGACGACCTTGGCTGTAAGATCAGTATGAATAGACGATTAATATGACGTGTGATGTATGTAGTTTTTCTCGGGGAATATTAAAACTTTAATTAGGAGAATCGTCTTGAATTACTCGAGCTAATGGCTCAAGTACTAGTTTAAACTTTCTGTCATTGTCAGTATTTGATGGTACATCTAATGCGTTACAAAGTGATATAATCGATCGCGTTACTCGGTTTGAAAATCAAGAAATTTCAAGGCAATGCAAACAGTTAATTACGTAACTCTTAAAGTAGATGAAACGACTTATGTGTCGTTCCGTTCTTCGACGAGCATAATTTTTCGGGTCGTTGTCCAACAGAATAACGATTTATTGGCTTTTTTTATGACATCTCTAATAAAAAACACCATATCTGGTTTGGCAGACATAATTTTGTCTAAGATTAATAAATGGGTTCTTGGAAATCCAAATGTATGTCGGGCCTACGATAGTGCGTCGGTCATGTCGGGAGGAAAAGATTGTAAAAGGCAAATTTATCCGAGTACATTATTTATTCATCGTTATGCACATCAGCTGAATTTTGTACTAAGATTCGGGGGGTTAAGACAATAAAATCAGTCAAACTCTTTATTTTCAAACTAACTGTGTTCCATACGGTTTTCTGCTGGCCTATTGACGTCAAGTGACTTATCAACAGAACAAAACTTTATGCTGAATTTAACATGAAACACTGCAAAATTTAGGAAACGAACTATTTTATGTTGGCGAAGAAACACGAAACATTACAGAATATCGAAATGAATGAACGAAGTGTTCTTGTTAGTTTTTAATGTATCAGTTGAAATGTTGAGCGGTTTAAATTCACATTTTAATCAAGAAACCTAAAATCAGATTTGGGTAGTATTCCGAATACAATATTCGGAATATTGTATTCAAAATACTTTTTAAATACTTTTTTTGAAAGTATTCAATAAAGTATTTTGAATACTTATAACGAGTATTCTGAATACATTAATTCGAATACCTTTTAAACATTAAATCATCTCTTTTATTAAACGATTTTATTACTTCTTCGTCATATCTTGTAGATATAAGCTCTTATCAGATTTTTATTAGTGTTGTAAATCATAATCTATAACAATTATATAACATAAAAATGCAATAAAGTAACATATATTTAGTCTACAATTTTAAATATTTCTCATGATATCTATAATTTTTATAGTATGAAAAACTAGAAGTATTTTAAAAGTATTCGGAATACTTTTGAAAAATTCTAAATATTGTATTCGGGATACGATTTGTATAAAGTATTTGAATACATATTCGGAATACTATTTTTTGTAAGTATTCGAGTATTTATTCTAAATACTTTTAAAAAGTATTTTACCCAAGTCTGCCTAAAATATAATCACTGCAATAATTGGAAATGTAATATACCTTACGAGCACTGATCATGCTTGTTTGTCAAAAACATTTGATATTAGTATTGGTTAATCACAAACTGAAATCGGACTGTCGAAAAATATTCCAATTGCCCGTTACTGCGACGGTTAGGTCGAACTGACTGAACAGACACGTTTTATTAATTTCTATAACACAATAGAATTATAATAATAATAATTATTCGGTACAATATCTGTCGCTAGTCGTTCATGCGAGTGACCATTTTTCCTATCTGAATATTGTCAAGTGTAAGCTTCGGGCTAAGGGGAGAAATAATTGACGAGTTCACAGTATTGGTTACAGGGAATCTCCGATTAATCTTAGAATTGTGTGTTTTTGTGTTGACCGATATTTGTTCTTGTTGTTTGTTGTTAACGTTGTTTTCTGCAGTATTTCTAACGATCATTACCTCAACCAGCACTTCCCAAATCGAGTCGCGACTCAACACTGGGTCTAAAAATATTTTTAATGGGTCGCTGTTCGTGAAACAAATAACATTAAAAAAATATCTTAGTTATTGCTTTGCTGTAGGCATTGCGTTCAAGTGCATGGTAAAAATTCCTTATGATAAAATGATTAGTAATGTTATAATATTAAGGCGTATTAGGGGTTTTTTTTTTTCATCTACCCGACACAAATGACATTTATGGATCGCTTTAGCATAATGGCTGAGAAACATTTACCCGAACCGAGTATCTATAAGAAAAACTTGCATCTGTACCTGTACCGAAGTTCTCGAAGTATCATTGTTGTCATTACACGCAGCAAATGCTCATCATTTTCGATGTCCGAATTTAAATTACTTTTTTATTGCTACAACTAGTTACTATACTACAACACTGCATTGAATAATATTTATCGTTAAATACTAGTCGGAAGAAAGTATGGAGGGTGGCTTGAGCATTTTCAATAATTTCAAATTAATCAATTTGTCTCAAAATGTTGTTTTGTACAGTAGTTTTATTTTAATTTATATTTTCAGGTTTTCATTCCGCTGAAACAAAATATGAAATTTGGAATAGCCGTGTTCAATACAGGTTCAATCAATTTGGTTTTATTAACTTCAGGCTGACCGATAATTGAACTTAATAGAATGTTATAACTGTGAATGACGGTTTATTGAAAATGTAATAGGTCGAACTCATGTGCGCATAGGTGAAATAACAGTTCATAACGATGAAACTTTATAGTTTGTTCTCAAAATGCATTATTTGTTCTTTTTTAGTAAAATTACATAAGAAGTGTACAGTTCGAGATTTACAGACCTTTTGGTAACTGTCAAACATTTAATTTTCTTAACACTGATCCATTTATATTTCTACACATAGGTGTACACATCTTTGAAATGTATCGGTTTGAAAGACCACTAAAACTTGATATTATTTGTTTGCACTGAACTTAATCGTACGATGGACACCTTAAACCGAATATTAACAACCGGCTGTTTTAAACAAAATTACATAAAGTTTATTATTTTCATTTTAAATGAACATTGGAAAATATAGTGTTTCTTTTATATTTATATTTTTACACGATAATATAATGATATAATTGTGTGTAAACATTATTGATTATGTTTTATAAAAATCAATGAAAATGTACAAACAAAAATAAATAAAAACTTACAAAACTTAACGTTTCAACATTTAAATGTTACATCATAAAATATAGTTTAAAAAATTTGTCGCGTTCATATATATATATATATAATTATAATATATAATAGTGTTCGGTAAAAAATAAAACTAGTAGCGTTTTTAAGGATGTACAAATTTAGTAAATGTTGAGTACTAAATTTAAATTCATTATATAATTAAATACATATACATAAAAATATTAAATGTTACTTCGGTATAATAGTGTGCATGGAAATTTTTGTGGGGGGAGGTTTACTTTTTGTTTTTTTTTTTTTAGTCTTACGCGATACGATAAATTATTAAATAGGCATATAAATTAGAAGTTATAATAACATATGCGGTACTGTACATAACTTAAATCACAGTGCTTCAAAATGTTGTTACAGTCAACTTAAAAAATAACAATAAGTATTGAACTATGGCATCATGTTGAAGATAACATAAAGATGACAAAATTAACATCATAGTTTAAACAACACTGATATTTGTAGTGTGTAGGTACGACGTTTGTACTTGTGCAACTTTCTTAACATTAGATTATTTGATCGTTACAATGAGCATTTTGAATACATTTTGCTTATCATGCTACACGTATAATATATGTGTAATAAAAAAAAAAAAAAAATACTTAGAATAAAATAAAATTATACTTCATATGAAAAGTAATAATAAAAGAAAAAAAAAATAATAATAAGAATAATAATTAAACGCGTAGGCGCGTAGACTTAATATCATATAATAATAATCATAATAATATATCGATCAGGAACATTTTATTGTAAAAAAAAAAAAACATCGGCAACATCAGCAGCCTGGCGCCCATCTATGTTTTTAAGTCGACAGGTAACTTAAGTAGTTTTATATTTTATTGTCAAGGGTATATAATTATAATAATAATAATAATGATGGAAAAAAAAAAAAAAAATTATAAAAATACTATTTACAAAACGCGAGTACCCACACACAGCACGATGGTCGGCCGACGTTACACGTAAGACTCTTCGTCCGCGTACGTCCGGGTGACGACGAACCGTTGCTGCTGCGCCTGACTGCACTCGCCCAGGTAATACGAGGTGATGGGCGCGCGACGATTAGCCGGCGGCGGCGGGCGGTACGGCGGCGGCGGCGGAAGAGACCGGGACCGGGAGGCAGCGACGGCGGCCTTTTCTTCCTTGCGCTTCAACCGGCCGCGGAGCCGGACGACGGTGCCGTCCACATGCGCGGGCGGTTGCTGCTGCTGCTGCTGCTGCACGGATGACGACGACTGCGGCGCCTGGTGTTGCCTGAGCTTCAGCGAGTCGGCGGCCACCTCGTTTCCGCGCGAGTTGCTCCGGGACACGTGCGGGGTACAATCTTCGTCGGACAACGTGCTGGAGTCCTCTTCTTCGTTCTCGCCGCCGCGACAGTCTTCCCGGGCCGCGGACTGCGACTGCGTGCAATGGTGGTACCGCCGGCAGTCGACCGCCTCGGACCCTCGTCGCACGGACGGCGGCGGCGGCGGCGGCTCGTCGTCGTTGTTGTTGTACGCGGCCACGGGTTTGATGGTCAGCTCCGTGCTGTAGTTGTTCGGGTGCAGCGAGTCGACCACCACTTCCGATTTTACCACCACCACGTTGTAATAGTCGGCTGGGCTCATTTTCCGGTACTGGTCCTGCTGCTGGGCCGGAACCGCGGGCAGCGGCACCCGGTTGCCGTTGGTCTGCACTACCACGGCGGCGGCCGGCTTGCTGCGCCTGGGCGGCGTGGGCGGCGGCGGTACGTTTCCGCCGTCCAGTACGGACTCCTCCGAGGCGCTGCGGCGCACGGCCTCCTTGCTGGCCGTGGCCGTAAGCCGCTTGGACCGCTGCCGGAACCACGCCTGCCGTTGGAAGCTGACGTTTTTCCGGTCCTCCCAGCCCGGGTACACGCGCACATAATCGCTCGCCATCGTTGGCACCGCGACTGCCGTCGTCATCGGTGTCGTAGTCGTCGCCGCCGACGCCGGCGGTTGCGGCGGCACAACCTTGGCCGAGTGCGCCTGGTCGAACGCCGGGTCGTATCCGCTGGAACTGGTCGACCCGCTCTCCTCCTCGTCTGGTGTGTACAGTTGCGAGTCGGACAGCGTCAGCCCCGAGTCCCGGCTCAACGATATCTGGTCCTTCCTGGGCGGCGGGCTCACTTCCAGGCTGTCTATGGAGCTGTCGTCCCGTCTCATCGCTGCGAGGGCAAAAACAGTTTTAGTCAAGTGCAATCGCGATGGGTAATAGTATGGAACACTATGGATAATATTACACAATACTCGATCGACCGTACCACAGGCGCGAATAATGGTTTTACGCTCCGACAAATAACGACATTAATATACCATCGCAGTTCATAAAATCATTTACATATTCATGTTTTTCATTATTCTTACAATTGACATTGTTTTTACATCGAAAATAAAGATAAACGAGCGGTTTGCCTGCGTATACTCAGTAAATTACGTTCAAGCGGCACGTATTAAGTTATAATTTATTTGTCGGAACGTTGCCAACGAATTAAAAATGCTAAGTATAAATTACTCGAACAACTTAACTTCAACTAACTTGAACACATCAATATCGTCAACTTACTAAACATAATTTTCAGGGTAGCGGTGTCGTATGCTATCTACAAATACTATTTATCATCTGATGACAACTATATACCTAATCGTAATAATATGTATCTACATATACATCTACAGAGCTGAAACTCAAACTATGAAATGTTATTGGCAGCATATAAAGGTGAAATATGGTATAAAATCGCATGGTGCCACTAATTTGCTTAATGAAGGCAGCTTAAAGAAGAATGGTGGCGCTCCATAAATACAACAAGTACGTTCAAAACATTTTTTTACAATACAAAAATCACATTTCAACTTTAATTAAGAACATTCATTGACAATCTTCATTTATTTATGAAGTGCTCTGGTTTAAAACGAAGTAACATTTTTTATATAACTATAATATAATTTTTACGTAAATAGCAAATTTGTAGGTAACATTTATTGCGTAGATAGCATACGACACTGCTGCCATTTTCAATTGGAATAAATTTAAAAATATAAACAAAAAATCAAAATTGATACCTTATATTTTTTTTTCCTTTTTTTTTTTTATAATAAATTATGTTTATGTATGTGTACGATAAGGTATTAGTAACATTAATAACAAAAATTTGCAATACATTTTTAGTTTTTTTTCGACGATGGAAAGTGACGAACACCGTTTTCGATTTTTCGAGATAATATTTTACGTGCGTGCAGCAAGTGTTCGGCGCATATTTCATCAACCCCTATCGTCTCCGCCCCCGGACAAAATCAAAATTACGCCTGTGCACGTGTACGAATACGCTTGATCAACACTTACAATCCGATTCCTCGGTACCGGAATCTCGGGGGTCGCCCAGCAGGTTTGGCACGTGTGGTCCGCAAAGCAGCTCGCAGTGGGTAATCAGTATTTCGACCAGCGCGGGAACGGTGCGCAAGTCTTCAGTCGGACACATGGCCGGCGAATCAGACCATAGTAGAGATGGTCCCACGCATACGCCCAGGTTTGCGGCCGACATGAGGTTGTGGGTGGAACGTCGAGATATATGGTACAGGACGCACAGGAAGTGGCACAGCAGATGATAGTTCGGTTTGGGCAACTGATCGATAATCCTGTTATTACGAAAATAACGACAACATTAATATTGAAAAATCCGTTAAAAATAATAATACGGTCACGTGATAAATAACCGCCACCGTAGCCGACGAATCTCGACCCTGTTAAATATATTACATAAACTCGACGCTTACATTTTGATTCTAAACAGTTTCGTATGCAAGTTGGGGCAGTCCAGAGCTGACCTCCATTTCGGAAATAGATTGGTGCACAGCAAAGGGTCGGGCAAAGAGCGAAGCATGTCTTTGAACAGAGCAGCGGTGACGAGAACTGGTACATTCTCCAGGCAAACGTCTTCGCAAATGTCCATTTTTTCGCGCAGTTCACGTACCAATCTAGCGTTAGCAGACTTTCTAAATATTCCTTGGGTAAAGGGCCCTTTGGAGAATATTTGATGCAACATCGACTGTAAACATGATTAAGACGCAATATAATATCCGAACGTTTCCATATAAATTAAAATTGGTAATTGCTATGCATTATCGCTATAACATTAAACATTTGATTAGGTATTTTAAATTTCCATTATAAAGCTATTATTCGGGATTGCACGATTATCTCGAAACTGACGTGCTAATCGAAAAGTATAATTAAATTAACATTTAGCCAGAGTCACTAGGCACAGGCATATGGAACCATATAGCTCTGTTTATAATCATAACATTTTTACGTTATTAAGTATTTATTTTATACAACTGCAACGGTCGATAAATATAGTTATGAACGTCGCGATAATGCCTCATTATTAAATAATGATATTAGTCTGTAAACAATATGGTTTTATGAGAGAAGATGCATGAAATGTTTAATTAAACACTTAATGATATATTAAATTAAAAACAAGTATTTAACATGTTCCATCCGAACGTATAAATTATAACAAAAAATAAAAATAAAAATATTCTATAAAAGCATTATTGGTTTTTAATTAGTGGTGTAAGCTGTGATTGTAACACTACGGGATTCGTTCACAACACAGGAATTATATTTAACTGTACACACACATAGGTAGACAATTTGTTCAATAATAAGATAAAAAAATCAAGTTTTGTACAAAAATATTATCATAGTAGATATGTTCTTGTTATGTAGAAATTATTAATATTCCTACATTTTATACTAAGCGTGTGAAATATGACGTTACATAATGTTTCGTAAATAATTACATTATTCAAAAATGTAAATGCGAAAAGTATGTCTCAAGAGTGCGCCACGGACATATTGGTAAAATATAGTACTATACACTAACCATAACTGGCTTGGGAAGGTTTTCGCCATCACAAATTCGATTCAGTGGCACTCCAAATAAGTTGCCTCCATTTTCTTTGGTTGGAGTTTTCTTAAAAACTTGCCCGATTTTCATACGGCCAGAAGATTTTTTCGGGGTCTTTTTGTTTGTTTCATTTTCTTGGGCTTTTACACTCCTAAAAAACAGAAAAAATTGCAAACGTAAAAAAAAATATTCAATGTTATCAAGCCGTAAAATTCTTTGATATATTACGGTATATTTTTTTCTGTCGGTTTTATAGGAGATATAATTTTTAATAACAAAACTAACCGCGACCAAACCACTAATAATCGCATATTTACGTTTATTTCTGTTTTTTTTTTACACTTAAGTCCCGATGGGTAATAAATAATTATTGAATTATCGAATGTTCTTTATTGTGTACATGATTGATTACAACAAAAATAAAATTAAAATTAAAACAATAATTATCACCTGCGCTGGGTACAGATCGTTAACATCGTTTAATCATGGACTATACCTAACAAATATTATTTACGTTACATAAAACAAAATTAAAGTAGAAAACAAAATAAAAAAAAAAACTGTCGCATGAAAAAAAAAACGGACGTTGCTCGAAACAACAATACAAATACACATCAGACACATACACACGTGCGCGCGTCACGCACATATACGAAATTGTTTGAACTAAATACAAGGGACACGTGCGCAGTACTGTGCACGCAGTGAACTTTGTGCGGTGATCATACAATATACGATATAATTTTGTCGCTAATAAAATCTGATATGAAGAGCCCGTGAATATAATGGCTGTTTATTTTTAAAATTTAGGAATTTCTTAAGTTACGTAATCTACCGCGAAGATAAAATATAATCACAAAGCGTAGGTAAAAACAAAATGTATACCTAGATGGGTGGTAATTAGACAATAAACATTGATAGGAAGTAACTGGTATGGAATAACGATATTTATAAAAATTGCCTTATAAAAATAATTTATTCGTTATATTGTGTTTGTTATTTAAATAGTATTATCTAACGACGACGACGACGACGACGTACCTCAAAATGAAATGACATCTGGCTAACGGGTTGTCGTGCACATTGTTACAGTGGTCCAGGTCGAATCCTTCTTCTGCACTAATCCCGTCTCGCAGACAGCTCAACTTAATGGAGTACGGTTTCTCGTGACCAAACAACGGATAAGGCGGCTCTTCCCGCGGCGTTTTGGCCCATAACTGGTACTGGCTCGGATCCGCGTCTCTCATTTCCAAGTGGTCCAAAGCGATTTTAACGCAGTCTCTAGCACTCTCGTCCGGCCCTATGGCGAACGTTTTGCACTACAACAATGACACGATTGTAATAACATATCAAAATAAAGATTAGACAAAACGGTTTACACGAATACCCCCTCCCACACGAGTAGTCGAAGCTTATAAAAAAACCGCATCATATATAACGATAGAAAATATGTATCGGCGTACACAAATATAGAATTGAGTCATGGTATCACTTTCAGGAACGGGGATTCTTTTTTTCTTTTGTGAAATCCTGTACACAACTTAACTTAATTCCAATTGACAAAATGTTACATACACGTAAACAAATATCAACCTAAACCGTTATAATTATAATAAATAATTTATTACACAACTATATTTAGGCTGTATATTCGTAATGTTAGTATTTATAACGGAATTCAAAATTTTACAGGGATATTGGCCGATATATGTAGGATGTAGTGTACGTTGTACGCTCTAACACTCGCACTGTGTCCTCTGAAGGGGGAGGGGACAATTTTTGGATTTCTTACGTTCTTTTGGATAATACATTTTTGTAGCGCAATTATACACACACATAACATTACAATATTTGTATGAACTCACGTATTCTATGCCATTGGTGAGATCTTGATAAAATACTTGGACGTTGGTCGTCGGAGGTTCTTTGCGGATTTCTTCTTGAGATTCTTCCGTCAGTTTCGACCACCACAAGTTTCTGGTGGCTTGGGTGCTGCACATAAAAATATCCATAATACATATTTAAATAATATATATTAATACACATGCTACATTAATTATTATTTATCGATATCGGATGAAATTAGCTTAAATATGACCGCATAATATTGTATGCAACAACGATCCATGATTAACACATTCTATACACATTCGCTCGACGAGAGCAGTTTTTTAATACTATGTATTACACATTGAAATAAATACTTATATTATTTTAATCCGTATTTGATAAACAGACGACGCGTTCCAGGTATAGTTAATAAAAAGGCGCCAGGCGTTTATTATAATATGTTGTTTATTACAGTATCAAAAAATGTCACCCAAGCATCTTAAATTTTTTTAGATAAAAAGTACAAAAATGCACGAGATTATACTTTCATTTTATGTCTATAGTTGATAAAGGATTTGGTTTAACCACGCGTAATCACTCTCATATATATATATATATATATACACATAATTTTTTATTTTTTTTTTTTACTGATAGACCAAACAAAATATGTACTTGGTATAAATATAGACGAGAAATTAATCTTAAAGAATTTTATTATATTACGGTTAAGTAAATTCACATCAATTGTTAATTGATATAAATAATTAGCTGGCTTGGTATTGGATGAAATTATTCATTTTTTAGTTACGTATAAAAATGTAAATTCTTGTATTAAATAAATTCAGCAACTAATTAAAACGAAAAATAATATGAATGCGTGTGCAAATTTTTATCGAAAACTATTTCACTTTTTTTGCAATTAAATTCATACGACGTAAATCATGGTGTATAAATTATTATAATCATTAAGTATAATTTATGAATGTTTACAGATTGCAAACGTAATATTTATAACACCTATTGATGAATATTAATATTTATATATAAATATATAATAAATAATAAATTTAATAATTTTTAATAATTGTTAATATTGTTTAAAGAAAAATAAGATTACTTACGAACAACTTTCTCCACCACGGCTTTTGTATTTAAAACTACCGTTATTATTCCAACCATTTTCCACGCCGGGTGGTAAAAGTTTAACACGAAGTTTTTTATCATATCCCAAATTGAAACCGAAAAATGTCAAACACTTTTTTATATACCTTAAGATCATTTTAATCTTGTACGTGAAATATAATTGGTTAGTTGAAAGAGACCTTATCATAGTTTCTGTGTAAAATTATAACTATACATTTACAACACTAATTAGAATATGAATACACAAACACGTCTACCTTATTTAACTACATTCTGAAGACTGAACGTTTGGACTACCTCTATAGCTACTGATACTACCTCTACAACTACTGATATTGTATGTATAAACAATACATGAACACGAAAACAAATATATAAAAAAGAGGGGTACTATCGGAATAATTTTTTCGATAGTTAATAAAAATAATTTTATTAAAAAAAATATTATTCTAACTTCACGTTATTAATATAGACCTTAACACAAATATATATAATCTACTTACGGAATATTGATGATTTATGAAAACCTAACTTTTAATTAATTCATCTATCAATCTATTCATATACCTTATATGTATAATATGTTTGCGTGTATGTATACTTGTATATATATATATATATATATATATAACTTCTTCTAGTAAATACATATTTATAAGCACGAAAAGATAAATTCATTGAATTATATGTTATGTAAATATTTACTAACTTCAAAATACGATATTGGATTCTAGACTTGTACTTCGCCAAATATCTGCAATAACCGGTCTTGTACACACTAAACTACATAATATTAATATAAATGCTCACACGTAAATCGAAGCCGATAACTCGAGCAAGTTATATAGTGACAAATGACCGTTTTTAAACTCGTCCTAGTAAACGCCATTTTTATTTCTGTATCAACAACGTCAATATCGATTTCTCACGATCCGGCACGTTTTTTGCTTCAATGTACGATACAAAACCAGATCAAAGTAAACTACAGGCTTAAAAATGCGTCAGCGCACCCATGATTACTAATATTATCTATATTATTACTATAATATATATATATATATATATGTGTGTGTGTGTGTTAGTATGTTTAGGTATATGTCAAATTTGTACTAATAGTTTATAAGTGTACGTAGGTACGCAGAAGAAATATTTTTTTTTTGTATAGATCGCAAATGCAACGGTTGTCGATTGTTTTGATTCAGTTCCTCTTATTTTTTATATAGTGAAAATATATATATATCTGTTGAAAACTATAATATAGTCCCGGTGAGAATTTCAGACAATTATCATTACAATTATTTCGACCGATCGTCAAGGGCACGACCTTAGCATAAAAACGCGAAAATACAAACAACACGGCTGTTCATATTTATGTGCTAGTTTTATTGTTGTTGAATCAATCAAATTTACGCCAAATGAGAAGACTATACGTTTAAAAATAAAAAACAATTTTATTTATTTATAATTCATATATATTTATATACGAATATTTAGTTTAACATGTTTTATAGGAATAAAGAGAGGGTCTACTTCTAATTTTCGATTACTTGGTTAAAATTTTTTAAATTAATCGGTATGGATATATTTTTAAAAACCACGAAACCGTTTTTAAGAACTCTTGTTCATAATGCGTAATCGTATTTTTATAATACCTATCAACTTTGAACATATGTATGTATTATTAAACCAAAAAATAATCTTAAAGCTCTAAGACATGTATTATATATTCATAATATTATAAGTCACTTGATACCGTAATATCGAATTTATTAATACCAACAATTATAATATTAAATCAAAGCACAATACGCGTAGGTATACTAAAGGTACTTGATGTTTTTTTTTATTATGACGTTATCCGTGACCCATACACAATTTAATAATAAAAATTATTGTTCATCACATAATGATCGTAGGCATAAATACATACATATATATATATATATATATACACACATATACACACACATATATATATATAAAGTTGTTATATACCTATGGGTAACAATAGGCCGTTTTTTGTCTAATTAAGAGCTGCGTTTATGCCGGCAACCTATACGTCTATACGCTTTACTATATAATATAATATGTACCGTTAGCGAACCTCCTTTTCCGATATACAATACCGTTTGTCCCAGTGAGTTCTGGTGATGAGCATATTATTATTATAACTATTATACATCAACTTACACATGTAAGAGATTATAATATCCATACATGTGTATACATTTATA
The DNA here is from genome assembly GCA_034509805.1 of Sipha maydis. Taxonomy (NCBI): domain Eukaryota; kingdom Metazoa; phylum Arthropoda; class Insecta; order Hemiptera; family Aphididae; genus Sipha; species Sipha maydis. Next base: position 70,471 of record JASXSY010001690.1, read on the forward strand.
TATATATATATATATATATATATATATTTTTTTTTTGGAACGTTGTCGTACAATGTGATCGGTTCAAAGAACCTCTTGCCACTAATGATAAGACCCAAGTGCGTTTCCCGCTGAGGGACCACATCCCAAGTATACACACACAACAGTAAACAAATTGTGGAACCATCAGACGGTCCTATAAGAAGTGTGAAGTTTACGTATGAGCACAAACCTGAACACGGCAACGTAATTGGTAGTCGGCCATCCGATAACAAAAGACGTGTCCGAGGATTTGGGAATTTCGGCCACTTCGTCAATTACCGCGGGCGATTCATTGAGCCAAATCTCCGATATTCTGACTTTATCCTTAAGTTTGAAATTACTACCGGATTTCGCTTTGGCCACAAGCAACAGATCGTCGAACAAAAACAAATGGCGTTCTTGACAGTGCACACCCTACAACAACGAGATAACGTTAAACATTTATAATATATAAAAACGTTTACGTTTCGTATAGTACTATTAAAATTATTTACATTGACGAATTGGACAGGAGTTTCCATTATGAACTTCCTCGGGCTTTCATTTCGGATTTTGTTGGGAGTCGAAGGAGGTGATTCCGACCGCAGAGATTTTGACGACAGTGCTCTTCTCAATGCGGCAGTGCCGGTTCCTCCTCTTTTCCGGATTAATCCTTTCATCTTCTAAACAACGAAAAAAAAAGTAAAATATTTAAAGCAAAAGTAAAATTTAGAACGGAATAAAGAATCATTAATATCAATATATTTATATATTCTCTTGAACAGACACGAACCAAGTGTTTTAGACAATTATATACTTCCTACTATAAATTATATTACATTACATCGTATACATTTATATATATATATTAAAATAGTTTGAAAAAATCTTATCTGATAACAAACACTTAAATACTGATAAGTTTTATTTTAAGTATTGAATGGCAAATAGAAAGTTGTTGACACCAAGTGTCATTGTTCTAAGGAGTATTTATTACACTTTATATAGGCATATTAATGTAGTGTTATTATGGTGTATCTATGGTATCTTATTTCGACTAGGTATTGAGGTTTATGTACAAATTATTATATGCGATGTGCTTACCATTGTGAGGGCTTCTTTGTCGTACAGTCTGAGAAAATCGTTGGGAAACACATCTTGAATTCGTTCTAAGTCACTTTGTTCATGAACACGTTTTATTGTCTGCGCAAAACAAAATACATATATTATTTTTGTTAGTATATATTTTTTTCAATAAATTTGAAGTAATATTTTTTTTCTAAACAGGATATTTCATTTACAATGTAAACAATGCCAATCGTTTTTTTTTCAATATGAATTTAATTAGAAGTGAAATTGATAAAATACAATTCTATCGCAATTGTCGTTTATGCAGGTCGCGTATATGCAGGTTTGCCGCGAGCTAACTTTCATAATATGTACATACACAAATGTTATTAAGCCGATTCAAAGGCGTAAACACGATTATTAAACTGTCTGCGAGGGTACAATGGGTTTGGCGCGTTTTCAAGTTAATTAAAAGCAAAAACATAGATGAAGCATATCGTCACGGAGTGGACATTATTTCATTCACACCGAATACGATGCTGTACTCAAAACAAAACTTATTAATACGCTCACCTGTATGTTCCATTTTTGTTTATAGTTAAAAAAAAAATGTAAAGACATCTGTCTTATTGATACGATATTATATATGTCTGTATGCGTGTGTATGTGTACACCACCACAGTGTTGAGGTATAATTCATTGTATGCAAATGTTAAGTATCGGTGTCCACAATAAGCGTAAGCGAGATATTATGAATATTACAATAACGCGTGTGTATATATTATACACTAATGATTTGTATATACACATACACTGAACTCTGAAGCAACATAATATTAGCAGTATTACACAGATATTTGTGAGACGTATACTTGTCTCGCAACGTTTTCTTGGCAATTTTGTCGTGTCGATATCCGATGCGTCGCTCGTATGTATCATAAATAAATACTTTGAAATCATATATGCACGATAAAAGGCAAATGCGTTAGCCTACGTTACGATGACAATAATAGGAGTCTTACAATGATTTAAATGTCCTAGAATCCGAACAGAAGTACCTGAACACCACCGATTATGGTGGTATGGCGCAGAAAAACGCGAAAACACACAAACAAATCGGTTTTGAATTGTACCGCACGAGCGCAATAAACTGCTGCAGCACGTTAAATAGAATACATTTAGTTTACTGTAAACCATACCGATTCATTAAACTACATGAGCCGCACAAATAACTAATGATTATCCCGCGCTGCAAGTGTCTTAGGTCTCAACGCCTCTTCGCCGATACAAACGTAGTCAAGTGCAGTGAAAATGCGGGGGCACGACACCAATATGGTCATTCTATCATTTCACAGGACCAGTGCCGGTGTCTCTCCTTGGCACATTTAGCCCCCGTACGAGTCCGTCACCGTGTTGTACGTAGTATTTCACACGAACCGTACACAAACGCACGTTGCCGGTATAATACGCGATTTATCGTATCGGATTTGGGTGTGGTTTTTGGCCACGGTGACCGTTGGTGTCATTCACACCTGAATAAAGTCGCGTATTATAGCGTACACATCGTGCGGTGTTTTAATGATAATTAATTATACGCTCTGCGTTATATTATATTATATTACATTGTTTAAATCGGAGCAATGGCGAAACGGGCGAACCGCATATATTATGATGTATATACTGCAGGCATGTACACAATGTATACGCACGTGTACGTACTGTATATATAAATATATACGCGTCGTGGCTTCATCAATGGAGACTTTAAGGAATAAACGATGATATATATGTATACGCATATATTATAAAAATATCGCGTGCCGCAGCAGATCCGTTTCGATCGAGAGACAGCTCCCATTGTGGCGGATATCGAAAAAAAAATAAAAAACGAAATAAAAATAATAAATATAATACAAGTGGGTCGTTTTTATCAAAGAAACGAGCGCGCGTATCGGTTCAAAGGTCCGCACAATGAGACGTTATTATATTCAATCGAAAACGATATTTTTATAGTAGGCGAGAGAAAAAGTGATATGTTTCTTTGTGCGGTGGCGGTGGTGACCGAAGAAAGTGGGTCTCCCTCTTACACTAGCACGGCGTGGACAATAACCGCTGTATGTGTATGTTATCGGCGCGCCGAAGTTATTGGTGGCGACGATGACGTGGACCCGACGCAAACGTCAGGATTACGCCTACGGGTCATTGCAGCACGGCAGAGGACGTTCGAATGAATAGAAAAATACACACCGAGAAGGAATAACACTATTTGAATAAAATACAAATAGTAATAAAGAGACTCACTTGTTTGACAGCACTAGTCGCCATGCACAGATCGTGGTACTCGGCGCCTCTTCCATGTTCCGGTCTGGTCTCGTTCAACAAACTTTGGAAATACGTTTCGTATTGAGACAGTCTTTGGACCTGTAAATCAGACAGGAAACCAAACATAAATACAAGACGTAGTGACCTTCGTGTAATATTGCAAGAACATATGTTAACACATGACGTTATTAGGTAATCGTCGGAGGGCTCGAGCGACTTGATCGTGAACCCACAAGACTATACGACGACGACGAACCGCAGTAAAACTACCTACATAATGTTCTTAAATACAGTTCCGTTGGATTTGGTCGTTCCTAATAACAAGTTGACGATGGTCGAGCTGTTGGAAGGATAGAGTTTAAGCGGATGGCTTCAACAGGAATCAGATATTAGCGTTTATAAACCCCTGATAATAAGCCATATTCTTCATTGGTTGCTAAATTTAGGAACGTACGCATTATTTGAATGATACATGATATCATTTTATAACGCGTGCAGCGACGGTCAATCGAGTCTTCGCCTCGCAGTCCTCATTGATGTGGAAAACTCCGGACGCGCGAGGGATTTAAAAATAAAATGGTGACGGACATATAACTCTATCATTATTCACACACTTCAGAACAGGAATTATAATCGTAATAATTATACCGTCGAAGGTTGCGCGCCTATAACTCGGCCGCAATGTTACTTATTATGCGTTACAATTATAATATTATGGATGGTATTTTTTATAATTTTTTTGTTGATAAATCACTGCAGTTTCTGCTATCTTTGCGCTGCACAGCTCCTCGATACAATATAATAATACACGCACATAGCACTGGCAGTATATTATAATACGCGCATGCCGCGTTCTCACGTATATATTATATATTATTACTTGCGCGTAATAAATCTGCCCCGCACTGTGTGCACAGGCACGAGTAATTCTAACACAATACGAAAAATGTAATTCATATGATATACGATTAGACGGATGATGTTTGCCTACTTCGTGTATTATTTAACATCAGCGGTACACATGATGGGTACTACTAATGCTAAATATAAAATAAATACTACAAACATAAATGTGCATATACACACGTCTGTTATTGTGCCATTGCAATGGCAGATGTACAAGATGTTACAAGACATTATTGCTGTTGGACACATTGTAGGATTTTTCAAATCTAATATACTTGGGTTTTCGTTCAATCCCAAGGGGTAAAGTTGAAAAACAAAACGCTCGTTTGTACGCAACTTTATAATACACCATTATCGATGTTCACAATTTGTATTATATCTTTGATCGGCTGCTATAGTATACATGAACATAATTTTCAGTGTTTATTGAAAAAACGTGCGCGGCTTTACATCAAGGTTCACGGATGTACCTACGTGTATACAAGCTCGCGATATACCTACACCGCATGAAAAAGTGTAAAAGTTAAATAATTATCTAATACGCGCTGTATCGGCAACGGTCGGTCGCGAATGCATTAAAATAATAATACGCGTAATCGTTATGGCCCAGCGGCCGTCCGGAACGTATTATACAATTATATTATGACCCGTCGGTCAATTTGTGATATCATCACGTACGCATTTAATACAATAATATAACCGAAAAACCTGTAGAATTCTCACATGTGCGTTCTCGGAAATCTGCAAGATACCTATAGTGCGTACACATCGTATACCCATAAACACATACGCATATACGTATGGGTATAAATATATGGTGGTAACATAATATATTCGATGAATTTCCTGCTGAGAAACCGTGGGCGAGAGATTTAAAGAGGGAGATCAACAGACGGACGGAAATGTAACACTAAATCTAGCACACATACGGTCCCTGGATTTTTGTATATCCTGTTCAACGATTTTCGTTTAACCTGGCCCATCATCCGTATATTAGTACAAGCGCAACTGCATATCGATTATTACAACACTTTTAGTCGTGTTTTCATCGCGTACATTATTATTATTATTATTATTATTATTATTATTATTATTATTATTATTATTATTATTATTATTATTATTATTATTATTATTATTATTATTATTATTATTATTATTATTACTATTATTATATTATTGTTATACACGCTTAACACAGGTAAGCATTTTCGATTTCAACACGTCGCTCATTTAATTCGCCACTCGGACGTCATTGTGTGTTGAACAAGACGTACTCGTATATGTCGCGCAGTACTATTCAGACAATTCTCTGCCATCCGCATATACCGCGTGCCGTCTACAAGGCAAAAGTATTCGCCATGATGATCGCATTATTTTGCGTTTCATACGCGTTGCCGGAAGGTGGATTTTCACATCATATAACCTCTACTTTCCTCCCTCTATATACACTTTATAACCTTACATACATCCACAATAAAATCGCGGTACGATATAAATTTTAATCCACGCAAAATGTCGTATATGTAGGTACAAATAATTTAATCGACCTTGAATCATAAGACAAACGTGTATAACTTTTTTTTTACATATTTTCTTGCGAAATCGACGCCGCAAAATTTCTAGTAATTTTTCAAGGTGATCCCCCCTTCTTTCTGAAGAAAAACTACTGATCGTAATTATCGCAATTAACGCGTTTTAGTGGAAAATATGGCAAACAAGTAAAATGAAAAAACACCATCACCTTTGTTATTTACGCATGAGTCTTCTTTCATTGTTCCGACAACGATGGAAAAAAAACGGTTTGAAGTACATTAAGTCTCATGCAAGTAATTTTCGAAAGAGTTATAATTTATAATTGACCTCATTACATCGATAGTAAAAGCTTATATTGGATAAATTCTAGAAACTTGATGAAGTCCATCATGACTAAACGGCTTCAAACAATGTAATCAGGCACCTCTAACTTTTGGTAATATGCATGTAATTAGCATACGGATATAACGAGATCGTAAATGGTCATCATAATTGTAAATTTAAATAATATATACATTATACCTATACGATGTTGTGGATACAAAATAATTATTCAGAACTATTTTTAATCTTAAATATGAAAATTAAATTTTAATGAAAATACAGTATAAATTAAATTCTTTGCTCAATATAATGTAATGACAACACATATAAGGTACGTGATGTTTAAGTTGCACAAAAATTACACCAGGTCTTAGAGGTTAACATAAATATATGTATAATTATTAAAAAAAAAAAAAAAATGTATTTCTACATAAATCAAATCATTCTTAAACATATCATTAATTAAACTCGTTAATGATTAACACGTGTAATTTAAATTGTTAACGTGTAGAAAAAATAAGGAAAAGTGTCCATTTAATAGTAATATTACTACGACAAAATATTTTAGTATACACGCAGAATATTATAAACGTGCCTTTGTAATAATCGAGCACAGAAAATACAGTTGCGAATATTTATTATTGCATTACAATATATCTGTTTACTTCCTTGGACCTATATATTAAATAAAACGATTACTCAAAATAGAAATATTAACAGTGAATCTAAATAAAACCATTTACGTCACGTATTTACATAAAATAATAGTTTGAAGACCGTCCAAGTTTTAACCGCAGTAATGTCAAATCCAAGTCAATATTTCTAATGTTCAAATGTCGTCTGTTTTTATTATTTAATAGGGTAAGTACGTGTATAATAATAATATATACGTGGATACGTAGGTATATTGCGTTATATTTTATACGGTAGTCATAAAAGAAAACCCAACGAGTTGAATTCAAATTCTCAAGATACTACATCTATACGTATAACATATAATAAAATCATATATTATGCAAATAGTGTATATATGTTTAAAAAAAAACCCGACGGATTAACACGCGTGCTGTTGGTAAGTATTGGGAAGGGAAGGGGTGCGCCGGATATAAGGCGAAAACCATTTATTTACTGTTCGCGGTGCACAAATCAAATACACTCGACACACAGTCGTGTTCTGTGCGTACATCGTACAATTATCTCCATGCAGTATCGTTGTATTCTACACTTATATCGAATATACCATCGCGTCATGTAATTAAAAGCACGTAGGCGTTTCCTCGGATGTTGATGTATAGAACCGGTAGACCGGAACCCCTAATACATAGTAATATCATAATTGAAACAATACGAGTATGACGGAGGGTTGAAGGAGACCGAAAAGATGCTGTTGATAGTGACAACGACAACGACGATAAACCGCAGGCTTCATCTACTCCGTCTCGGATATCGATTGATTATTATCTCGAACGCTATCGTGTTGTCTCCGAGGAAGAACGATTAAATATAACACGTGCACGGGAATATCACGCATATTTGCATATTATAAATACGTCAAGGTATATGTAACGGTTCCCGGCGGTATGTATATAGACACGCGGTGTTCGCTGGTTGAAACACCTGTGGGTCGTGAACCAGTTTGTGTTGTCGAGATTTTTCCACTCGCGAGCAAAACGATTTCAGTGCGACGTTCCGCAACGGGACGCACTCCTCTCGCAGAATGCATTCCGTGCGCCATACCTATATTATTCGATATACTTATCATTTGCATTACTATTAGCATTACGATCATAATCATCGTCGTCATCGTTAACGACGTCCAAGGGTTTTAAGTTAAGCAGTGACTGCGTTTCGAGTTCATGTAAAAAAACGGTATCATCTTTCTCGATTAAAACGACATGTAATATTATAATAGCGATTATACGCGTTTTTTTTATAGTTTCTATGTATTTATACACGGTCCGACGCTTAAAATGTATTATTATAATGTTGTACCTATACCGCGATGTGTGATCACCGTTACACACACATATACACACATGATGCTCAAAATCAACATGGCGCGAAAACGAGGCTATCTGCAGCGACGTATTATTATAATATAATAATATAAACGGGGTCACATGTGTCGAAAACGCGTGCGGATTTCTACGTCATGTAAATTAATGAACGTCGTTGTGCGCTGTGTTGTTACGGATCTTGTATACATATTGCCCGATGAACATGTACGCCGCAGTTATACACACCGCTATTATATTATGTACTTATCTACCTATATGAATAGACAACTAATTCGGACGCACCGTAACCCGGTAACTGTATATAATATACGGATTATACCGTATGGGTATACCATAGGAGAGGTGTATAGCGTATTTTATAATTGTCGCGTGCACACGCATTTCGCGGTGGTATAGTCGTAACGAAAACGGCAGCCTGTGGTGTGCCACATGTATGATATTTTTCTACCCATTATGCTTATTATTAATATCGTAATAATAATCGGCATTTGGGTCGTAAAATCAGGGTTTACTGCGAAGCGAGAATAAGTAAATGCGGGGGATTTTTCAAACAAAAAATTCCACTGATTCGTTCGTAAATGTCGATAGGTTTATCAAATAAACACACATACATGTATAAAAAATATGCAAAGAACGATATAAACGACTGTGCTGTGTTTAAAATATATTATCGCATAAAATCCAGTCAATGTTTTTCGGTCCGAACACGGTCGGTATTAATTATTAAACATGAACGCTATATGCTAATGGTATAATTATGACTAAATGTTTAATACGTACTTCGCCTACCTTGTTTTCAAATAAACCTATCTGAAACACAATCCTTATCGAGTGTGTATACCAACTACCAATATACTTGAAACCAAAACAAGACGTGTGTTATGTATCGGTAAATATTAAGCACGAAAAGTATTCTTTACGGAAATTCATCACTGAATGGATAATAAGCAAAATCCGTTTTTATTAAATAAAAAATCATAATTTTCAAATAAATTGACTGTAATGTGTTTTCGTTGTTGCGCATCCCAATCATAATAATATTATTATCCTTAGTATATTTTTGATTAAACGATTTGGACGTAAGGCAAAATATAATATTTATTTTTGTTGAGAGATCTTAAAGCGAAAAATTTAAAAACGTGCGTTCGCAAAACAAATCGTGCAGTATAATTTTACGTATACCTCAATATTATAGTCATTTATAAACGGTCATAAATCGACTGTTTGACGAATAAAAACTTCAAAACGTCTGTGCGAACTTAATAATATTATTCATGCAGCGTAGGGAAGAGCTAAGAAGGTGGTGTTTTTTTTTTTTTTTGTTATCCAGACGTGCACACGAAAGGAGTACTCCTACCCATCATGTATCGGCAGCGGCGGCTGCAGCTATTATTGTTGTTATTATTATTAGGCACCTGCTGGCTGTATGCCCGAATAATTACATATATAGCGTACGTATATACATTTGGGATACGTGATTTACCCTCCAAGGTCAATACGCGCCGTGTAAAATTTCATGGGTACCCGTATGATATAAACACACAAACGTTTTTAAAACGCGTTTACATTATATTGTTATACTCGTACTATATATTGTGTTCAACGCGTATTTTTCTACGATTCTATTTATTTTTTTCTTGCGATTCGCCCGCGTTTCCTGTTAATTACAACGCGACGAGCTTCGTACAAAAGGAAATGGACGGCCGACTGGTGTGTGTGCGTGCACTATGAGTGTGTACGCGGAGCATAGGGTTAGACTACGGGACCGGGGCATAAAAGGAACCAGTCGTTTCCATGTACGCGAAACGGATGTGGTAGTCCTATAAAATACGCACAAGGAACGTGCCACGTCGCGACGTCTACACAACTACTACGTACGTACGACAGACGTACTCAACGATTGAGTTTTCGTTTTCGCGCGCAGCTTATTCTCCTCGCAGCATAAAATCCTGCGCGCGCGAGGTTATAAACTTCCTGTATTCGGGAAGTTTGTTCCGCCATGAGATCATCACCATCATCGCCACACGTCATCGGGTTCCGTAGAAATACGCGATATTATTATCTACTCGCGGGCATTTTTTGCAATCAGAAAAAAAAAAAAAACGTTACGATCATTAAGAAAACTGGTCCGAATCAGACATCCGACGGCGTCCCATTGCAATGTCACTACTATACTTTCCGCACATTGCACCAAGATCGTTAAACAAAAGGGACGTGATGGTTATAAGCTCGGTCACCGGTTGGTGAAGACTTCGTTTATGGTTAAATTATATAAGATCATCTGTTGCATACACTACGAGCTCGTTACATAATGATCGAGCTTGATTTTAAAAATATAATTCGCTCCAAGCACAATAAATTATTTGCTTAGTAATTTCGCCGGACCCCGATGGATCAAACAATTCTTATCTCGTAGGTATACGAATATAGCAGCGTCCGAGTCGTATAAGACGGTCCAGACAATGTGTTCCGTAGAGAAGCGGCGTTTCTTTGACCGATCGATTATGTTTACACACATAACGCTACAAACAAGTGTAGATAATTATGTGCTTTTTATACGAAAAAAAAACATTATCAACATTTTTTTGATTATGTAAACGAACCGATACACAATAAGATCAGATTTTACAATACTTTTTAAGAATGTAGCTAATAAAAATTATCATCATAATGATGCGATACAAAAATACAACACTGCGTCTTATACACGACGTATACATTTTTTTTTTTCAAGTTTTCTTTTTTTTAATACTGTACAGCTATTATATATAGTATTATTATGATTTAGTGCGCGAGTTGTCGGTTCTTTGTCGTTTTAATGTCCCACGTATGCACAAACTAGCTTCAGATAACAGCACACGAAGAGGGATTTACGCAATACCCTTGAGAAGAAAGAGAAGAAAAAACTCCCCCGTGTTGCGCCTGAACAATAGACGCGATCGTTTTTACCCCGAAGCCGTTTTCGACGTTAATTATTCCCGTGTTACATACAAACCGTAGGCCGTCAGACGGACTCCGTCTATATATTACGCAATAGGTTTTCGATTTCAGTTCTCACAACATCTCCCGCGCCTTTATAGCAAACGAGGTCGTTGATATGATGCACACACACACACACACACACGCGATATATTATTACATATTATTATTATGACGACGACAACGATAATCGTACATATAGTTTGCCGCCGCCAAGTTAATGGAGCGTAAAATTTGTCTGGGCGTGTCCGGGCTCTCTACAGGTCCCCGGACGTCGTCATTGTCGGTCGTCCGGAACTCTCAGTCGGAAAACTACGACTACGACGACGACGTGCGCTACGAAAAAGGGTTCACTTCAACAGGAGATAGTTAGAAGACTAACCCATCTCTACCTTATAGAAACGGAATGACGTCGAAATAAAAACGGACGCTGATCGGGTTATTTGTTTTATAATTACTTTAAGCTACCGTATCAGACTGCATTTTTGCATTATAACCGCGGTTGCATTTGCGGTTTGTTCATTCGTAGTTCATACATCCCTACTTGAAATCTAGTTGAAATCAATTATTCTGCCATAACCCATGCGGTTTGAGTCGGATTTCCAACGTAAATTACTTTAATTTCACGATAAAACGGAAACAAGGTTTATTTCTAATAAATATTTATTGATAAATATAAATGTATGAGTATGATTACATGTTATTATATACTTATTACACTTACACAAATATACATTAAACATAATACAACATGGATAATTTCGATAAAGATGTATAATATATTCAAGAGAGTAATGAACACACGACCTACTGTACCTATTTATTTTATTTTCTAGGCAGAATATTTGTTCCTCGATACATTTTTATACAAATATATTTATCTTTTAATACAATATGACAAACAAATACAAGCTGAGAAACTTAAATTTTACGAGTTTCTACAACTCAGTAGGTACATATTAAACCTATTTGATTTCGTCTATTCAGCCATCAAACGTGATTTAAGGGCATTTTTTCATATTCTGTACGATTTTGTCCATCAACGGATTGTTATACTAAATAATTGTCGCAGGTGTGCTGCCTTTATAATAAAAAAAATTCCGGTGTATTCATTGTTCCGGCACGTAAATCGCGCGCGACATATGGGGCACATTTTTATTTCTCAAGAATTTTTACTATTGCAAATCAATCAAGTGCATGAGTTGACTTTTCTTTTCATTCGATAATGATATTTACATTCATTATTATTATTAGGTTATTGTTATAGACTTAAAAATAAATACACATAAACCTACGAAATATAAGCGTACGGTTATGCATTTTATTTAAATTTTTAAAATATAATTTTCTCGTATTATGTACATATTGAGAATAAACGTTAAAGTGTATTCAATAAATGCATTTAAATATTTTAATGTAGGAACATTTACACATAATATCTTTATTAGTGTAAGTATATTTTTACATTTCCTATAAACCATAGTATCTTTTGAAATGGCTTAATTTTATAATTTTAGTTATCGTTTCATTTCAGTGTTTTTCTTACAAGAGCGACTATCGAAACCGGTCGGTAGAGACTTCAACAGTCGTAATTGACGTTACTGTATATGCGTTAGCGTTTTTCTTCGAATAGATGACGCACCCGACATAATATATATTATATAAATTGGTAGTTGAAAGAAAACACAAGTGGGTATTTTTTAACGTTTCTTTGGAAATCTCCAAATGCCAAATTGTAATAAAACTTGTTTAAGTATTTTGAAAAAATCAATGCATATTGAAACAAATTAATTATATGGTGATGAGCGTCCGGTAAAATATCGTTTCGGAAGTGAATTTTCTCGTGACTTGTAGTGTAAATTATATCACGGACTACCTATTAAAATATTCATAAAGAAATAATGACTTAATAATTAAATAGTGAGTCGACGGTTTAATAGTTTTCTCAGATTTCACTAATGGATGGTCCGAAAAAGTAAAACCATAAAAAAAAAAAACCATAACTGATATTTTATATGATCTAGGTATAATTTTTACGCCATTCATTGGTTGTTTGTTAAATGTGTAATATATAACAACATAAACATGTAATCAATTGTCAGTCGAACATTTCATGGACGATTAAATCACTATGTATAGTGATAATATTGTACACAAATATTCGTACAAAAACACGTGTTGTTAATTTAACATGTGTGTGTAGATTTGGTAACAATCGTCGGTCATCTAACTAAAAATATGAATGTTATTGTTTACGTTCCGCTGATTATTACCGCACAAACATAATAATTCCTATGATTTATTTTTCAAAACTGTACACAGACGTCTGACACTTATATGAGTTCAATGTTCATTTAGCAGAATTGCAGTACCCATAACTCTTAAACACCTAACCGTACAAGTACAAATTTCAGGTTTTCATTCATTAGCGAAATTATAAATAATATGTCATGTTTAATGTAGCCCTGGGCTTTTCTGAATGAACTCTGGTGGAAAGTGGTACCGGCCAATAGCCGAACGTGGTTATGAGTCGGAAATGATGTAATACAATTTCATATAAACGCCAAAATACTTTTTATGTACCGGTTTTATATGCCGACAGCTACATATCTTAACACATATATTATCACATACATATGAACAGGAAGTTTTTATTTGAAACATATGATCCTGTGACAGTGCGAATTGGACTGATTTTCGGTTTATGGGTGTAAGCGGATTTACAAAAGACATAGAATTGCTTACCAAAATAATATTGTTGAACAATTCGGCGTATGGTAAGATTTTATTAAATTTTTTAATCTTATGTAAGCATATAATTATGTTTCTTAAATTGAACATAACAATTTTATTCGTGATATCCTTGAAGTTTATTTGCTAATTTTGGATTATCAAAAATAATAGTGGTTTAGTTGCGTACGTAAATGTGTATATGACTATTATTTGGACCGTTATTTATACGCTTAACGAAACTATCTATAGGTCAAAAGAGGAGGTAGGTAGATTTATTTATTGATACAGTAGTAAATAAAGATAAATGACGGTAAATATCTGAATCCTATAACCTTCATCAATGAGTGGACATTTATTTTTTGGACCTGTTTGAAATCTGTCAGAATAACATACCCTCCTGTACAATATATATAAATATATATAGACGTACTTCTGATCAGTTAGAAAAATAAAAGGTCCAAATATATAATTAGTTTACTATCGAAAGTAATAACAAAAATCGTATAGGCACGTACATCTCATGTATGCGTATATTTCAAGTAACAATCGACCCTCCCACCGAACACTCTAGAAAATTTACGCATTTGACCATACAAAAAAAGTAACAATACTCGAATTGGATATCATATTACGTACGATTGTAGAGTACACAGATAATATGACGAATTATTTATAAAAATGAGAGTTCATTTCAGAAAACTTCATTATTGCATTATTACACAAATCACTTATTAAATAGTTGAGCCCATGAAATTAAGTTATTTATCCGTCGATTCGTATGATGAATTAATAAGATTATAACCTCTTCAGTGCTGAACCCTTTGCCCGAACTGTGGTGGTTCAAAACACTACTAAATAACCTTGTCAATAACACAATAACAATCAGGCCCAACGTGCAGGTTAACATATCGTCAAAAACTTCACGTACGAAAATTTAAATCAGCATTGTTTTTTATGGTATATTTAAGAATTGCTCAAACTCGAAATACCCATAGGTTTTGAAAATGTTCCTAATACGGACACTTGGTAATGTTGTATTCCAGGAACAGATAGCTCAGGTTATGCGTTATTCGGAAACCATTTTTACGTAGCATTTTTACCTAGTGAATAATAGTGGCCAGAAGTGGACACTCTGCAATGACTCGGCGGCCGAAAAACAAACGTACAAATGTCATGTACTTATTGTTTCGAGGCGTTTCTCGATATCCAGTGCCTCATCATACAAATAACGTGAAGACGATAATACAGACGTATTAATCACGACTGCACAAAAACAAATTTAAAATATGGGGTTACCTGTAAGTGACCATGCGCGAGAGTGATTTATCGTGAATTTCAATCAAACGTATGGCCAAGACGGGTGAATATTAAAATTAACGTGCATAGGAATTACGTCTATGTTATAGGATGAAAAATGTATACGAGTGTTTAAGAACGTACCGAACTCGTTAGGAGAACCATCCGAAAATCATTACGATCGTGTTTACAAGATATCACACAACCACTGCGAAATGCGTAATACGATCACGGCACGATATGAACGAGCACATTGGATCCGGTGAAAACAATAACAGTAATAATAATATCAATATAGATATGCGAGGAAATGGTATTCGCACTCGGAAAAACGAAACGTAAAACGCGAACTCGACGGATAAACGTGACAGTCGGTAGCACGAACCACAACGGATGGCACACGAACTTGAACTGACGGGGCGACGGCGGCAGTCGTCCAAAACACTCCAGCCGCTTCCTCGTTGTACCGTGCCGCGTCCTCGGCACCAGCGCCACCTATCGGTCCGGGTGGGCAAACGCTCTTCGCCGCGCCGTCGTGTAATCCAACGCCTTTTTTTTCCACACACATTTGAACGCGTTTGTGTGCATGTACGAAAACACACACACACACTCACACACAGACGGACGACCAAGACGAATGTGCGAAAACCGTCCGTTTTACGCGCCTCGTTGTATAATAATATATAATAATAGTTATAATGCTAATAATGGTAATAATAAAATACACCGTCATCATCGTCTTCTCGTCGTCATATCTATTATTATGCAACTCGTAAAATTGACCGATTACCACGGGGGCTCCTCCGTGAATATCTACCGTGCCCCAGCACAGAAAGCCTTCGGGCGGTAGGTACGTTGCGGAGCAATCTTCATACATTTTTTTCGCGAGTCGGACGAGCGACGCGCGACTGTTGTTATAATAATATTCTTATTATCATTATCATTATCACCATAGGTGCTGGATACAACGGGTGCGTTTTTAATTTAATTTTTTATTTTTTACTTTCCTCCGATTCGCATCTAACCGGTGGATCGCGCGCGCGCTATTCTAATGCAAAACAAACCGTGTAATTGCGACCCGCTGTTTATAATAACGACTTATATACGAGACTATAAGACCACTTATGACGACGACGATTATAATAATAATAATAATAACCGTGTACAGTTATTGGCCTGAGCGGGCCTACCGCGTGTGATAATCACGCCACGACCGCGTAGGACGGTTCAATTTCTCGCGGACGAGCGCTCCGGAGCTCCTGGTCCAGCTGCTGCTGCTGCAAGTACCCGCCTCCCCGCGCGCGCAGCTCTATTATAAAATTACACTACATGTACAGTCGTCACGCACTCGTTTTCGGCGGTAAATCTTACCGGTGCACACGGTGCGTTTACGATGTTTGCACACAGTCATCGGTCGTGACCGAAAAACTGCACACCAAACGGATGTAATTATATACACACATAATAATGTTATATATTTATGTTACATTAAACATGATATATCGAAAAACGAGTAACGCGTTGCGATATTTTACACCGGTGAACGTTTGTACACCGCACTGTAGTATAATGTCTAAATAATTTCATTGTAACAAGAGTGTTATGATATTAGCGGATCGGATTGAATTACTTATTACATATATGTTTATATGTATGTATGTGTATGTATGTATGTATGTATGCGCTCGCGTACACGGTTTTTCGTTAAATTCTCTGCCCCCCCCCCCTCTCATCTAACCTCATAAATATCGTATAGCTTACTTCTATACAGTACTTGTACACATAAGCAGCGCTTACCGTTGTATTACACACTAAAATTGAAATACATTTTCAAATATTCTATGCCACCGCGGTATTTGCCGCCGTCCAACACAGAACATGTTTGTATTATACCAAATGTACTTATATGTTGCACGGGTATATGTGCGAATACTTTGCGATTTTGTTAGATACATTTATTTCATAGTTAATTGACCATATTCAAACAGTCAACACGCAGATAATCATCAGTTGTTTGCAAACCGGTGCCGCCTTTATTTGTTATTTCGCTTTTTTACTTAAGAGTTCGACCAACCGAAATGAACACCGTCGGTTAGCCAACAAAATTACCGAGTCATAAATACCGGCCGTAGGATGTAAAAACACAATGAGCTATAACGTTTAATGTAAGTGTTTACTATTATTAGATATTCCACGGTAATAAATTTATTAGATAATTGTTACGTTCTTCACTAACCGTTTTATATCTGAACAAAAATATTATATTATCTATTATACCTATATATTACATATAGGTATGTGTTCAAATAGTTTAAGTCCTTCGATGGTTCAATGATGTTTTCCAGTTATATAATTGTTTAAAAAAATTATCATCCCAGCTATACAAAAGAGTTATGATACTTGCATTAAAAAAAAGTACTAGGATATAATAATCTTATTGTGTAAACAATAAAAAGAGCATCAAACAATTAACCTGATGGGGGAAAAATATCTATACTTATATATAGTGCGTATGACTAATAAAATTGTGCATAGACGGTGATGATAATATGGTATGACAATGGAGACATTGTTCAATGATTCGAAAAAACGAATATAGGTACATCGTTTTTTATATTTATGTAAAAGCGAAGGCGTTTTATTTAAGAAAACAAAGTAAGTTATAATATTGTGCGTGTGTGATGACTATGTAATATATATATACATACATAATATTATAATATTTATATGTTTATAAGACGGTTGTATGGACGGAATAAATACGAGAATCTACGAACGTGAGAACAGTGTTTTGAATGAACTTGGCCCGAATATTACGGGAGTATATAGGCATACACTTCAAACACACACATACACTCTCGCGCACACACACACACACACACACACACACACACACACACACACACGAAATTATGCAATGCCGTACAGCTGAAGACCGACTAAAACAACTTAACTACGACCGCACCGACGAAGGATTTAATAAATATATATATATATAACATAGTCTCACGGTATGAAACGAATTAGCTGAATCTATTAGCGTATTGCCCCGTAATGTTTACCCCGTAGGCTGAGATCATTTTTTCCTCCTAACTCGCGCGCACACATTATATGTACGTGCTCACTTTTGTAGACATGTAATATATATATATATATGATAGTGTATAGTATGTTATATACGGCGAGCCGATAATTACGGGTTTTTGAAGATTACTGATTCCAATGCAAATATGCAGTGACCAAGACGAAGACGACGAGAACGGGCAAATCAAAACGTAATAAACGAGTGGAAGTTGCATATAATATGAACGCTCTAGAGATAACTAACGTACACAATATAAATAAAAATATTATATATATAGAAGGCATAAATAATGTGCATTTTATCCTCTACGTGCACATACAGCTAATTTGCTGCATGCCTAGGACTTCCTGTGGAATTATGCACAAGAGAAGCGAAAGCCGCGATCGGTCGAAAATCTTGAGCAAACACCCTCCTCTACCTCCGGGGCAGATGTCTATCTGCGATTTATCGACGCCCGAGTATGTAATACGTATTAAGTATAAGATCATGGTGGTTTTTGGGCGCATCGAAATTAACATAAGCAGCCACAAATCGTTATTCATATAACGAGTGGGACGAATAATGTTTTGAGACTCGCCGTTGTCACGGGTGTGACGGCGAGCCTGGCAGATATCGTCCAATGGATGTGTGTATATGTATTATATAGGAAAACTGCGTACTAAGAACTATTTGTCGAACGAATTGAATACATTTTACGAATATTATTGCAACGTAGCAGCAGTTGCTGCGAATAAACACCGAACCACGCACACATCATTTATTTTGCCAATCTGACAGTGGGTTAATAACTTATGCACGTCACGTGCCCACAGCATTATTACATATTATACAGATGGACATCTCATACATACATGTATACATATTATGCGTTTAATCGCTAAAATACGCGTCCTTGATGGCTGGCAGGTCGAATTTTTAATTATTCTGGAGAAGACTAGTGTAGGTACAGAACGGCGGCGGCGGCGGCGAGTCATAGCTCGGGGCCCATCGTATATTTTAACGCGGGGCGAGGCGCACCTTTCGTGGAGGGAACTATGGCTACTACCTGCTATATAATATTATATTATATTCTCTTTCTCTCTCTTTCTTTCTCACACACATACACACACATATATATTTATATAACTATCGATTCTGCGTACGCGGAATGTGGACTGCTGTATATGACTTGATCTTATATATATATATTATCAAGTATAATACTTATCTACTACCGCTGTTATACGTAGGAGTCGTGTAATGAAGTATTCAATTATATTAAGAAATCGATAGTACGCATATTTATATCCGATAAATGCCACCACTATTTGTGTATAGAAGAGATCGAACTTCTGCTGCGGAGCGTTTGTCTTGGTCCAAAATTCGTGTATTGTCTCGGAATACGACATTTATAAGAAGTGCGTATTTGTATTGACATCATGCGCGCATTCGATTTATCTTAGAAGCGTAATACGCCCGACTGCCCTTGAATAATATCAACATACTTGTAATATTGTATTGTTATTATATATTACCTAAATCGTCTTTCGTCATACACACACAATCGCACACATAAAAATATATGTATAGGTATATATGTATATATGTAGGTGAGCAAACATCAACAGGTGTGTATGAGCGCACTTTACACATTATATTTTATTATAACTGTATAATGTAATTGCCGTTGTACAACTCCTGGTCCCTTCTATATATTTATCATGCATTTCTGAAATATCATAAATTTGTTACCAACAAACTACTCGTACAAGATATAAACATCGCACGATTAAAATTCTGAAAGTGGATTTAGAATTAACTGGAGATTATTTTCGAAAATAATTTTTCCAATAACCGGAAATGAGATACATAAATATATATATATATATATTAACCACACGTATAATAAATAAAAGAGCGCCCGTGTGAGAATCATCTGGTCCCTTCGACACAAAATATAGACAATATGCGGTCGCTCCATTAGTAAGATATTATATTATTTGTGAATGCACACATCAAACACACGTTAATATTATGCTCTGCATGCTGCAGGTAGTCTGTTCCTAGGAAAGCCAACGGTCAACCGAGGGCAATCGATTTAAAAAACGGACTAAATTGTATAGATAAAATAAAACCAATGACTAGCTCAATAACCTTCGTTCCGCAGTCGTTCCATATATTTCTAATCTAAATGGAAAATAAAACGATTTTAAGTAGGTATCGTTAGGGATATTTCAAATAAAAATGCAGCTATTTGTATAAGTACCTATGTATGCGCACATTTATTATGCAAAATAGCAGTTTTAGATGCAAGCACACACGATTCGCGGCATTTTAATTGTTTTTATAGTTCTATTCATTTTAAATCCGCTTTAGCCATTACATTCGTCGCGGGTCATCAACTATAAAAACCGCTTTCTGCAGTGCACAGCAATTCCCGTGGTTAAACGTTGTAATGACCGTACTATACAAAATAGAATAATCTGCTGCGTGTGTGTGTGTGCGTGGTGGGTATAATATGTTTCTGAAACTAGGATTATTTAAAAAGTAGGCATAGGCAAAAAGTATACAGGCATTACATAATGACTATGTTTAACGTTAACCTCAGAACTACATGGTTGATTTTTTCGTTCGTCTCGAGCCAAAGACGTGTGCGAGTAACAGCAAAAATGTGCTGTGGCCAAACCTAGATCGCACACACACACATACCTATATACATATACATATACAAACGCATACGAGACAGAGTATCTAAAATATTATTATCGCGTGCAACAACTGAACCGGTTCGGCGATATTTTCAAGAGATCAACTCCTATGTAAGAGTAACACTGATGATTCCAAATCAGAACGAATTAAATAACGCGTGTGCGTGTTTACTCAACTGGATTAGAATGAAATATTCGCATAATTCGAAATAAATTTCAAATTAAAATTTTTAACACAGGTGATGATTTTAAAAGTTTTTTTTTTTTACTTTATGTGATGTGGAGCCCCGAAACATCACAGTATTACAATAACATATACCAGGTTTCGGACAACTGACAGACTTCGGTTCCGGATCCGGACCGTGAAAGGCAAAACTTTGGGCACCGTCAACATTTTGTACTTTATTATGCTATTACTTATTTACTGTAAAAGCATATACTAGATTTTATTATACTAGAGAGAGCTGGTTCCTTGAAGATTTATTATCTTATTGAGTATTATATTTATTATATATTTTATTTATTTATTAATAATCCTTATTTTTATTTTTATACAACTATTTTATAAAATATAAATATTTGACAAAGATTTTTCACTGGACCTCATCGATTTATTATTTTAATCTTTAGGAATTTAATATAAATTACTAGCTGACCCCTGATATATACCAACATATCGATCGTAGAACACTATTTTCCTGTCCTTTAATAGCTCTCGAGTTCACGGTCACTTATGAACATGAAATCTACGTTTATTTTTTTATTTGTTATCATTATTTGTACTCCGCATTAGTTGAAATTTAATGACAGTGTAATTGGTCACCAGGATATAACATTTTAATGATCGTCTGGCTGTGTACACTATACCCTCATCACCCGTGCAGCAGGAGAGTTCACCTCCTAGTCGGTGATTCGTTTTTAATAGTTCTTCTTTCGGGGTAAATCGTTTGTTTGTATGTATTGGATTCCAAATCGGTTGCAGACGATTAATTGTTAAAACGTCTATACATAATTTAACGAAATTATAAATATATTAGTACCTTCTAGTATAACAGCTAGGCGCGCACATCAGTCTGAAAGTATTTCGACTATGACGAGACGGTAAACGAACAAGAGCAGAAGTGCCGAAACCGTGTATAATTGAAGTATGAAATTACGTTATACATATTTAAGTATATATTTTAAATTAACCGCAACCTGTTGTTTTTGATATTCACTTTCAGTGGTTATGGTCACGACTGCGTACCACGTCAGAGCTTCTTATTTATACGTAAATTTATGTTTAGTATATGCGGCTACACACTCATATATAGACTCTTAAAGAGAGAGATATGATTATCAATATTCCATAAGCATATTAAGCAAACCATCGATCCATATGTATCATATAAATCTTATGTGTACATATGAATTGAGAAAGAGATAGAAAATCACGGAGGGTTGTATATTTATTATTGACGATGCGGCTTGCGTCCAAAAACAATTAATTTGCATTCCAGACGTGTTCAAACACAGAATATAATATAACTATTGAACCGATTGATAGAGATAAAAATTATATTAATAATAATAATAATAATATTGAAAAGTGACTAGAGAATTAAATTTTTTTTAAATATCAATATCCATCGTTGGCTCGATTCTTGGTTTTTATTCAATGAAGGATAAAATTATACGCATTTTACCATTGAATATTTCTTTTTTATATTTATTGGTGCGCAAATAGATAAATACAAAAAGACAAATAAGATTTTCAGAACATATTAACTGAAATACAATTTTATTTTATTTATAAGTATATTTTGTAATTATTTCATAAACAAATTACTATAATATAATAAGTGTATGTAAATATAAGTGTTTAATAATTAATGAAAATATAAAAAATACTATTAAATATCTATGCTCATCACTGAATTCAGTTCAAGGTAAACATAGTTCCAATTTAATAAGCAATATATTACTATTTTGTAATATTTTTATTTATCCAAGCCTAAATAAATTTACAATTATTTAAAAAATATTATTAGGTTATTTAATATCATTACTTATAGATTTATTTAATAGCATAATGGTGTGGAGATATACAGAGTTATACATTTGAAATTAATGTCGAAACAAATTACCTATAAGTTATAATGGTATACTATTACAGTCCATTGAGTTTAAAGAATTATATGATTACAATTCGCTTAACACAAGGTTATTATAGTTTTTATGGAATTTTGAATAATTTAAAAAATTACTAAAAAACTTAGAAAAACTATGAGACCATACCAATTTTAATTTTTACAATAAAACAAATTGATAAGGTCAAGACATGGTGTAGGTTTTTACAAGTTCCATTCGGTTTTCATTGTCGAGAGTGGGTTACATTTTGGTCCTGCTGTCATTTGTAGGAACATGTATATATAGTTGCAAATAATAATTATTGCTATACACGGTAAAACAATTTTGACTCTTTGCCATCGGTTACTAAATCATTACGTAGTAGGTAGGTCGTATGCATATAACCTTCAAGCTATTTAAATAACTAAATAAGTAACTAAATAACTAAATAACTAAATAAGTCCACATTTCCAACATTTAGTCGAAGTAAATTAATATCTTAAAATGTTTAATCGGACTGGTACAGTGTACACTGTATAATGTGTTATATTAAAATGCTTTACTTTAAACTGCATATAATTATAACCAATATGTTCAATATGTAGTGATCCTTTTAAACCCGAACACAAATAAAATCATTAATTCTTGAAAGAATAAAGAATTAGAAGAGTTCAACCAAATGTTTAATAAACTGGTATTGGCTATTCGTTTGAAGGGATACGTTTTGTTTTTTTTTTTTTGTCATAAAACCGACATTGTTTAGCGGCAAAACAAATCATTTTATAGCGACTAGGACGACGATGGATGGACGGCACCCAGGGCTGACGCCAAAGGTGTGTCGCCGAGCGAATATATCGGAAACGGCGACGATGCCCAAAACGGATAAGACTGACAATGGTGGCGCGGCATGGGGGTGGGACTGCATTAGTTGGAAGAAAAGAAATATTATATACAATAAACATATAGGTTCTGGTGCCTTGAGATATTCAGACGTCTGGACACAAGTCGCCGGTCACTTATTACATATATCTACGAATAAAAGGATAATACATAGAAAAACGACGACACATTTAAAGACGCATATCGCGTCGCCCGGGCGATAATCACAAACTCTTGTTATACGATGCACACGATTATGAATATATACGAGTATGTTGTATGTAGTATATGCCTGTTTAACCTCGTCTATGCTTGTTTCCAATCCTTTCTGTGTGCGGTATCAAATTCTCTCCCGTGCATAGTACATACATTATATGTAGAAGTGTATAATAATATAAGGACCGCGTATATTTATTGTACAACAATACATACGGAGTAGGTATATCACGTAGAAATTATATATTTAAATGTAATTTTGATGTAAAATAAATCGTAAAATCTTTGTATTACACCCTGAATTATATATATATATATATATATATATATATAATGCGACCCGAGAAAGAGAAAGATACGTATAATTATTTTTTAAGGTTTTCACCCTCCGCCTTATGTACAAGACGGTGTTGGACTGTATAATCCTTCGAACATACTGCCACATTGAAATATAAAATACCGACAGGAATTACGCCGCAAACAAACACACGCTATATATAATACTTCACTAGTTTTCCTCTTGTTGCATTACAGAGACGGCAACGACAGCAGTATTGGGTGTGTGTGTGTGTGTGTGCGTGTGAGTGACGGGTAGGCGCGTGTAAACCAGATTTAAACGCGAGCGAAAACTGGTCTAAGAAGTAATAATATTAATAACAAGGGGCCCTCGACAAAAATTATACGTATAAAACCGTATACGCACGAAATTGAGCATATATATACCTACACATTCATAACTTCCATTACGTTCACGTTATTCGTCGTTATTATTATTGTTATTATTATAAACATGCAGTCGAAACATCACGGGCATGTAGACGGAGGAGAATTTCAGGGTTAAATTCAAACAATTCAGTCGGGAAATTGACGTCGCGGTGCGATACTCACGTATGTTATTTTACACATTGTCTGATCGTTCGCGTCGGAGAAGAAAAGGAAACAGCGGATAGGCAAATATTTTGCGACAAATTTTTGTATTGATAAAGTATATTTTTCGATCGGATCAGATGCCGTAAAAGTACATTTACAGGTGACGTCTTATCGAGCGTAAGGAAAAATCTGCAGAAAAATATCGTCATGGCACCGCTACCGTTGAAATTTTAATGTACATACATTTTTGAGAAAAAAATATAATCATGTTGTAAACAATATGTTAATAATAACAGAATTAAAGCAGTGTACTCTCCTGGGGTTTTTGTTTACGATATAAAATGCCATGAGGTATACGACGCGGCGATGACGCAGATTATAGTAAATTATCGTGAATGGAATGCGGTTAGTTTAGATAAAAATTTATTCGTACAGTTACTGAAAATCAGTATTCAATAGAATATTGTTGTAAATATTTACTCCTTAGGTTCTAAAATATTCGTCGAATTTTTATTAGTCATTACTATGTACGTACATTGAAACGAAAACAATAATTAAAAACTAATGAAAAAACAGCTACACACTACTCTCAGCAGCTGTTTAAATCAGCATTCATACCGTAACTTACGTAAATAATTGGTAAATTAATATTATTATTATTATCTATATATGGCCGCAAAACTGAAGTAATAATAATGTTGTGTACGTGGTGTTCGTGCAGTTATCATTGCAACTAATATTTGATGACGTTAAAAGTAATCGTGACTTATAGGGCTATTATTTTTTAATAAAACTGATATATTATTGCATGTCAACGTCCAGGGATAAATTTATATGTTACAGGCCGCAATCCTGTGATCGGTTAAAAAAAAATAATCTGTCCTAATAATTAAAAAACAATAAATGTTGTCAACATAATCCGTGTAATTTAAAGTAGACGCGATTAGTGTGTGCGACGTTTTGTTAATTTTTATGTTTCTAAGGCTTAAAAACAGATTAATTTATATTATACATCCGAATATTGGAAATATAAAATAATCTGAAACCGATGCCAATCCGTTAGTAACTACTAGTCTCATTACGGGCTCATATTATATATATATATAATTATTTAATAGCGGCGGACATGTAACCGCAACAACCAGTTTTTGCAGCACCAAGTCAATGCAACCATTAATAAAGAAACTTTGATAAGAATATACGGTATATAGTGTATATATTACAATATATATATATATTAATTGCACATAAAATATATCAGTCATGGCACCGCCTGAATTCGTAGTGAAATGTATAACATTACGTAAATCCAAACGAAACGGCATATTAATATACAATATATGTATATTAGAGTCGAAGGTTTTTCTTATAATTATTGCGAATTTCACTTTGACAGCGTAGGTAGTGTTTTATCGGTATTACGCAAAATTTGACCGATGAAAATCAAATAATTTACACACACACACACACACACACACATACATTTATACGTGTATGTAGGTAGTGTACGGCGCAGTACACAGCTATCATAAATCAAACGTTTGTCAACTGTACACGTCCGTGCTACATGTACACATTATTCGACGATACGAATTGATTACGATGAGTCGTCGGGTTTTCTTCGCGGTGCAACGCCGAAACGTCTGCAGGCCACGGTGCAATTATGGTGCGTGCGCGCGTCTGTACGCTGTTCGGGAGGAGTGGTTGGAACACGCGTCTCGGGTGTGCGTTCACGGATCAACCGACGAAACGCAACAAGCATGGCGCGCGCGGAAACGCGTACAACGATCGTTCGCAAACTTTGCGCGTGCGTCAACGAAAATATAAAACACAACACGCCGCGCAGTGTCGCGACCGTAATCGTTGTTCGTCCGTAAGTTTTTTTTCCATCTCGGCTGTCGGCGGTGTTCCGCGGACGAATACGGCTGACTGCGGGCGTTCGCGCGTGGACCGGTCGCGACGGTCGCGGGCTCGATCCCCGGGTACGGGTGTAAAAAGACTGAACCCGCGCACGGGTAAACGTACACGGGGGACGTCGATGCGTTGGCACAGGGGTACAAAACGTACACAAATACACTCATACACACACACACTTATATACGTCTGCACGCACTTGGAAAATAAAGAGTACAGTTTCACTTCTTAACTCGTTCGCACGGTTTACTCTGTCGTACGATTCTCGTTTGTAATAAAACTATTGTAACAGCGACGGTCGAGATGACCTGCTCTTGGGTAGGCGATCGCTGTACGTATACGATCGACCACGCGTGTAGTAACTGTTGTATTTGAGCTGAACAATATTGCGATTTTTTAACGTTTACGCGGGATTGTAGAACACAAAACGACAGAGCCGCTGTGGGTCGCGACGAACTTTGAAGAATATCCCGTTCGCGCAACGTATTGCGGTGACGACGGTGCAGCGGGGGTCTTGTTGTTGTCGTATATATTACAATATATTATAATGCGAGACCTCGGCGATACTATACGCGAGTGAGTGACGTCGACGATTTTTTTTTTCGCGCGCGCACGCACACCTTTAATTAATATTATCATATTATTCATGAATGCACCGGGTAAACGGTCACCGCGCGGCCGTGTGAAACGATTACGATCTGCCAGAGACGGCAAAAAGTGTGCATGCAACCGCAGCAGCAGCAGCAGTTTGTTATCCGTACAAACGCATCCGATTGTACGAGCAGCGGAGACGGAACAAACGAATAGCGACGAACCGCTATCGAGTCGCCGCAAAAGATATTTGAAATTTGCGCCAACGTGTGCGTTTATTTATTTAAATTTTTTTATTTTCTTATCACTGATACACGTGCGCCGCATGTGTGTGCGCACGTATACTATATTATAATACGCATATAATATATTATAATATAAATACACACAATATATATATATATATATATAAATGCTGTGAGGATAACGAGAAAATAAAATAACCAGGGGAAGGGGGGAGGTAGACGAAGGAAAAAAAACGCGCAGAAATATTATGTACGACGTGTATAATACAGGTATGGGTGTGGTGTGTAAACGGCACGCGAGTCGTTTGGTATATTGTGTGTAATGTAGCATACGCACGTGCATAAAGTAAGTGCTTCTACACAGCGGTAACGGATGATCGGACGGCCGCTCCTCATCCTGCAGCCTTCCATCGTCCTGTTTCTCTCCTTTGCATCTCCACCT
The DNA here is from genome assembly GCA_034509805.1 of Sipha maydis. Classification (NCBI taxonomy): domain Eukaryota; kingdom Metazoa; phylum Arthropoda; class Insecta; order Hemiptera; family Aphididae; genus Sipha; species Sipha maydis. The sequence continues at coordinate 98,691 of JASXSY010001690.1, forward strand.
TTGCATGTCACAACGCACACGCGTCTATACATATATATACATATGTATAAATATATGAACAAACTCTTGTTATTATTAATGTCTTGTATTTCAACAACGTGCGTGCGCGTGAATACGTCTTAATATTTATATATATTTATGTATGGACGCTCGATCGCGCCGAAAAATTGCGCCTCGGTTATTTGTCTGATAATAATGAGATCGTATTTTCTTCTAATCGGCTTTAACCTTTCGCTCTTCGCGTGCTGTGATACCGTCACAGTCGGGCATAACGATGATTTAACGTGCGCGCGCACTCAGAGAAACGTTCAAAAATGATACGATTTTTTCTTTTTCATTTCTCATCCATCGAAAGAATAACTGCAAGAAATGTACAGCTATGTAATAATAATTTGCGTTCGGTAATAGTTTGATACGTAAACCGATTCTTGGACAAATATATATTTTTTTTTGCACACGAGTGTCGACTCGAAAACGACGTTAAGACCGTAATCGATATCATGTATATTATATACTCTATATATCTGCTCTATCCATTATGTATGCGTATATGCAAACAAACGGCTATTAAAACCGGGACAGCTTTGTGTATACGTAATATCATGTATATATTATGTCATATGCATTTATAAAACCAGGTTTATCGATATTAAATGGTATATAATATAATAATTATAGTAATAATAATAACATGCACGAGTACTAACATGCACTAACACACATATATATCTGGAGCAAGGCACATATAGCCGGTATACGTACCTCTAAGTTTAAACATATATGTTATGCGTACATTATTGTGTAGTCATTTTATATATAATATATATTATATATGTATGTACAATATATACAGCATACGATGCACTACTACTGCACGTTAAAACGCGTATGTTGTCAATGGAGAGGCATACACGTACTTATATAGATACTCGTGAAATTAAAAAAACTCGTAAACGTCATTGGTATCTCGACTTGATCGCGCGCCACATTGGTCTGGTGGTGGTCCGTGATTGTAGTGGTCGTGGTTTAGACCGTTATAATACCGTTGCTAGAAAGGTTTTTACTGTGTGTATAGAGTAAGAAACGATGTCCGTGTGTCGCCCGGGCTCCACTTTATGGATTTTTATTTCCATCCGTCGGAAACGCACTCGACATATTTTTATAAGTATATAAAATGAATATACATATATAAACAGTGAATTAGAATAGTTAAGCTCTGTCGAAACATACGGACATGCGCACACACGAGGATATTGTAGATTAAAAACAAAACAAAAGTGAAAAAACAAATCCTAATGAACATACAACGGATTCCACGTACACGTACTCCGAAGAAAAAAGTCGTTTGGAAGCGATTTAGTGTTTGCACGTGTACACACTGATACTATGCACGTATACCACTGCAGTGTGTAAACACGTATATGTACGTATGTAGTTATACTCTTCGAACGAAGAGAGCCGTAAAAATAAAATAATACTGTCGTCACAGTACGTTGCGACATTTGTCCGAACCGTCGAATCAGTCAACGCAATTAGTTGTTTTTCTTTTTTTTTCATTACTAAAAAATACACCAAATATTATTTGCATCTGTCTGCGTTTTCATTACGCACCGGACGGGTCATAATTTACGACAAAAATACAGAACACATGTGCCCCGCTAACCTTCCTACTCTCCTCGTCGATGACGTTGTTATCAAACACATATCGTCACCGTACTTTTTCTAGTATTTTTCCGAGTAAACATAATCCGATACGAACGTGATTAATATACCGACTGCTCGTTCGGGTCGTTTATGCCTTGTTTACACGTGACGAGTACTCGGCCGTGTCACTCGTTATGTTGCTCGGTCTAGTACCGGAATTGACCGAGTGAAGCGTTTACATGCATTGTATTTGTTTGACCGAGTGACTTCCCCACTACCAAGATTTTACTGTACTCGGCGTGTCTACACCGAAATTGTTCAACATTCATCCTCATAAATGATCTATATTCGTTAACATCTTCACTCGCTAGCTCTCTAAGAAGTCCAACAGAAGCACCGTGTGTGCCTCGACGTAAGATCCATTTTCTGGTCCAAATCCGCTTCCTCTTTTCTGTACTTTTCTGTAACTCATCTTCCAATAATTCTATCATCATCGGATAGATTTGATTTACGTAATCTCTGAAAAATCGTTTTATTTTACGATGACGATTCATACTAAATAAATATTTTTGATGAAAAAAATACAACTACAGGTTAAGACGCCACAAACATAGGCAATATTCACAACTATGCTGTGTACTGAACTACTCGTTACACACTCGGCTAGCGGTTTAGACACGCCGAGTACCATACATCTTGGTAGTGGGGGTAGTCACTCGGCCCAATGAATAGAAACTGTTTCTATTCACTCGCCCGCTTATTTTACTCGTCAGATTACTAGGCCGAGTACTGGTTCCATGAGTTCACACGGGGCAGTGCTCGGCCGAGTTGACTCTCTCGGCCGAGTACTCGTCACGTGTAAACAAGGCATTAATTGTAGCCAGTACACAAGCAGTGGCAAAGTAGTGCGCGCGGGGTATCTAGGATACTCGAAATCCGATAAATCATATCCACCCCGTTCGTTTTACACACGTCGTCGTTAAATTAAATTCTCAGTCCTATATGTCGTGGTATATATACCACAACGATGCTGTTACGAGACGCATAGGACCACGTGACCAAACGAATTAATCATATTATAACATACGGTATACGTACACATACACACACACACACACATATATATATAATGACTTTTGAATGAGACGTTCAAGTGGCCAGTTAAAAAAATACATTAATGATGATGTGTATCGAAAAAGTTAACGTCCTTTTTAATATTATTGTTTTTTATATTTTGTCGCTCGAAAACTATGTGTGCGTACGACGCAGTATGATAATATAAAATATTCATTATTCAATAAACTCTATGGCACGTAATCAATATTTCATCGCTAGAGATCTTTTTTTTCGGGTTTATTTTTTATTCTTTCGAGTTCATAATATGTTTTTCACGTTGTGTTATTACCATAATCATTATCATCATCTAAATCAAAATTGAAAAAATACATCCCGGTTTCGTGATGGTTAGTGAAGAGCGTGTTTTTATTAATAATATAAGATTTGTCAGCATGCAGCTAAGCATCGCCTAAAAACGATTAATTAAATCAAATAGTTTATAAAACAGATAAGTTTATGTATTATAAAGCAGTAATTATAATATCAAACATTCTCCTTCCTTAAAATATGCGTGCAAAACATCTGAAGTTCGGGTCGGGGTCAAATAGTTTATCAAATATAACAGATAATTAATTGTTGGTTATTACTATACTTTTAGGTGAATATGCTATCGAAAACGCTTTAAATTCTTTAAAATCAATATTTCGGTAACTACACTCAATATTGCTATAACATGAAACAATGAGAGATGTGTATAGGTGCGTATATGAACAATATAAACATATTAAATAATATACACGACTCACAATGCATCACACTACTTCACATAGAGTTCAAATAATAAAATAGTTCTACAATGTTCCGATTTACTGTAAATTCAATAGTAATTTGCTTTGCAAACTATTTACAAATGCCAAAACGCAACTTGGTTTAGAAAAATAATTTGAGTTTATTCATTTTTATTGTTAAATTGTTTGTTAATACCTACATGTAATATATTATTATACGTCAGACTAGTAAACATGTAGGTAAGTGAATAATAATTAATAATAATAATAATAATTATTGCTTATTCATAGAGTACAAAGCTTTTAGTTTCTAAATCGTGTTTAAATAATTTAACAAATAAATAAATAATAAAATAAATAAATAATATTTATATAATTATTGATAATTTATTTTATCATTGTTCTTGATATTGTTAAATCGTTTTTTTCGTTGAGCAGTGAAACTATTGGATTATCAAAAATGCACACGGGACGTTGAATAATTAAAGTAGTAAGAGTTTTCCTCATTCCCTATAATTTTCATTATTCCTGAAACAAGACGTATAGTTTTTTGAGGGCTACAGGCTGTATACTAATCCTGAATTCGCATTAGACTTGGTTTCGAATACCAATTCAACGATATGGTATCAAATAAGTTATCGTTTATCTTATCAAGAAAATTTCTTAACTACATATGGTATATCATAATTGTGTGTACATTTCCCCGCGTCAAAGAAAACAATTTACATATTAAAATCATTAAAAAAATACGCAAATTGAATAAAGAGTGTGAACAAAACAAATAGTTATCTAACGATTAGATATATAATTTAAATACGCAACAAAATAATAGTCGATAAATGTAAAATAATTTTTAGTAGCATAAAAATTAAAAATAAACTTATTCACTTATTCATGTTGATATGTTTTTGGATAAATTATAGTATAAATTACATATAATTTTTATTTCACTGTTTTTAATTGTATACAATTCAAGCAGTTGAAATGAATTTCAAAATTATATAAAAAATAAAAATTGTGATAGATAACAAATAGGGAAAAGTTAGAAAAAATAACTTAATCATTTAATAAATACTAGTTTACCGGCAGATCAAAAACTTAAATTTGATTAGTTAAATTATTATTCAACACTTAGTGATGGTATGCTTAGTATATTCATAAAATGTATATACGTTATAACGTAGACGTATATAGTAAATAAACCTATTCACACTAGTGTCTTATTCAATTGTATAGTTTTGCTCGAATTGTGTAATATACAATTGGAAATGTATTGGTGAAATCAGAAGAGGCGGCTTTTTTTGATAAAATCGTCTGTTCGTAGGGTTCTCATTATTTCAAGGGTACAGACTCAAGGGATCTATTTGAGGATAGACCTCACACACAGTTGGTGTTTCCTTGCATTCGATAAATTCACGTAAGATCCGATTAAAACGAAGAATAAACTTATTTTCTAATAAAATGCGCATTATTATTATTTTTTTTTTCATTTTTAAGCATAAGGATTCTTTTGTAAAGACTTTTCGATACTGATGCATTACAAAAAAAAAAAAATCATACGAAATCTTTTATATTATATATGACTCAATAATTTACATCAATGCAAACCGACAACTTTCCACAATCGATTTATTATTGTACGCGTGAATTATATTGTCAGAATATGGTGTCGGGATATACTTGTATATACATACATATACACTTATATAGTATATATGTATACATATATAATGTCATTTTAATCCTCTAGGTACACGCTTTGCAGTCTCTATTTTGGTTACTTTTCGATATTCGTGTATATTATATTATTTTTTCCTAAAGATTTTAGAAACCACGACAATCTATCAAATGTGAATTGACAATACCCGAAAATGTTATTATATAACGTAGGTAGTCTTATACCTGCGTATCATCTATTGCGAGGCAAACGGATGTATCCTTCGTAAGAATATTATTTGTGAAAAAAAAAAAATCCGTTGGAATTTGAAATGAAGACGTTCTATTATATGAAATTGCGTTCCTTTAAGATCCCTCACAAAAGGAAATTGCGCACATAATAATAGATGTGCGCTTTGGAGATGTTTGTTTTACACATATTGCAGTATCGTATTATATACGAAACAAAATTAATTCATTTGCAAAATTTAATAAATTCATTAAGTAATATTCACGTAATGTTTTTGGGTCCACGACCTTAGAAAAAATACTGGTTTTGAATACAGCGTAGTATAATATTTGTATATACGCACATGTATATTTATAATCCGTAAATTTTCCAAAACCGATTAAACACTGGATTCATAATATTTATTTTTTATTTCTATCCCTTGAAACATCCTCATACCAACCGGTTCTCGTATATATTTATTCGCTAGCGCATGCGTGTAAGGAAATGCGTAGTGTTAATCAATGTTTAAACCATTATAACATATTGTATTATTGTTCAAATCGTATATTCGTAACGTAGTGTCGTAACGAAATATTCTTCAAAACATTGCAACGGCCCGATTCGGGGACGACGGAAACGGTTAAAATTTACAATCGAAAATAAAAATAAAAAACAATTTTTCACGTACTGACTATCGTTAGTTCATCAACGGAATTTTTCGCCAACATAAACGTAGGTTAATTATTCCGACGTATTGTTTTAGAATTTTACATATATACTTATATTCATACGAAGTGATTTTTATTTTATTTTTATTTCATCGTGATTCGAATTGTTTTACTCGACGTTTTCGTCGCGAATATTAACAAAACTGCACGATGTGTATAATTATAATTCTTCAATTAGCACAGGATGCGTGTCGTTGTATCAATGCGTGTCAATCTCGAATACAGAGTGTGACAACATGACGTCAAATAGTTTAAACGTACACTTGCTAGCACCTCGCGTATCTTCGATGTATCGATGTCCAACAAATGATCGCGTACCTGCACCTTTGGCTACTTATCCGTCGCCGCGTTACTTAGCAGAAAAATTTCTTCACGTCCGTTCCTAACGTTCTGTTCGCGCGTGCCGAATAGACAACATGTACATGCGATAAAATATATAAGGACAATATGTTATTACAATAATATAATATTTTAGTTTATGATTTAGTTTAATGTTTTAAACAAATTTTCGTTCAACGTTCAAGATAACGTAGTAACGCACGTGCGTTCCGATGTATGCTCGTATAATAATAAACTAAAAAAATTATTCACAATAATAATAAAAATTCGCATTTTTAACTATAATCATTCACGACGGGTTAAAATCAGTCATTTGTTTCCGTAAATTCACATAGTTTATTAAATTCACAAAACTTGGTAACTTTAAGATGGATATGGAAAGGAACACTTAACGTAAGCACGATAACAACAAAAACGGATGGCCAGAGAAAAAAAATAGTTTATCGAAATTATACATCGTATTATGACAAAAACTATTTATGCAATGCATACTTTCAAAAACTAGAACATTTTTACTGAAAATGAAACATTGTAATAACAAGTCTAAAGCGATTTTTTAGTAAAACTCTCTATAACCATAGTTTCAAAACGGTTTTAAAAGCGAACATTATACTGCACTTTAAATTTCTGACTTTTTTAAAAATCGTAACGCGCTTGATAAAGCGAGACATGAACATAATAACTTATAAAATATTGTACCTACATCGTACACGAGGACGCGTGTTACACAATGTCACTAATTTTACTATTTAAAAGTAATTACTTTCTTGACTAACGACGAATATTTTACTGTCCGTAGCGGTCGATAAGGTCGAAAGTGTAATTAAACAATTAATGTGAACAATTAAATAAAACTCGCGAGAATACCTACGTGACAAACGTATAAAAACACTATTATGATGTATACAATTCCGTCGGCTGGTTAAAATAAGACTGTATCGAATATCACAATTGACAATATATGATATAATATATGCGAACACCAACTAGCGAGTAATACTTCGTTCTCATACATTGATACTGATGTATTAAGTGTGATAGCGCGTTTCGCGAACATCGTCGACGACCCATCACCGGTCGAGATTGACTCGGAAACGATTTGGCACAAACATTGATTAAACATATATGTTTAATCAATGCCACTAGTAGTTTTTAATACCGTAACATACTATCAATATTTATCAGTCACTCCGATATTTATAATCACACATATGAATCTCAAATTGTGTTCGAAGAATTACACATGCGACATCCATTCGGAATTCGTGACGGTTGAACAGCGGCGAACCTGAAACCCATACACGAGAAGAGTGGAGCGGGAGCATTTTACGTCTTGAGATATAAATAATTTTAAGATATCGGTTAGTCGTATAACATTTCGGATAATTGTATACATTTTTGAAATGATAAAACGTTGCGGTTAAATGATTGTAAACAGTAAGCATACGTTTTATAAAATTAAGCATAAACATTCAAATAACGAGTAATTGTACATTATGTGATAAGGATATTCAAGTAGCAGCATTAACTGACCTATTTAAATGATTGTATTTGATTTCGAAACATTAGTTTTGTTATGAATATCATAAAACATAAAAATCTTTATTGACTACGGCTACTGCACCCGAAAATTCACCGGAGCACGGGAGATTCGTCACCAAATCGGCTAAAACCCATTTAAGCACGATTGACTTTTTTCACAATCCGATTGAGCACGGTTGCAATCAAACAATAGGAACTCAAAAAAGCCCAAAAAAAATACGATTGAGCACGAAAATAGTCGCGACGTTGCCACTTCGTACCATAGAATATTATTATTAAAAAAATAAAATACATTTGAATACATATATTTATAAATAAAAAAAAATTATTGGTGTTTTTTGCGACTCAATAAACCTATACTTAAAAGCTCTAACATTTGCCAACTCTATGCATTTCTTGGATAAAATAATTTGTATTTTATTATTTTCTAACATATAATCATCATTTGCAAAATACACACTATATTTGAAGGAACACAAGAACGAGACAACAGAACAGCCAGTGGCCAAGTCGTATTTACAGCGTCTAAACAGAGTTAATGCAATCATTGTAGATAAAGTTCTGGTTTTCCATTTATCCCAGTTATTTTCAACTTTCATGGGTACCCATCGATCAATAGCAAAATTTTTCGACTAATATGTCAGTTATCTATTAGTAATCATCTCAATATAGGTGCTAGTAAAAATCTGACAACGTTGTATACAATATTTATTTTTTTACCGTGCTTAATCGAGTCGTCAAAAAAATCGACCGATAACGACCTCAATCGGTTATCACCGGTCAAATCTACAAATTTTACTTTTACGTAATAACGTTTAATGCGTATGTAAAATATTTGAAACGAAACGCGCCCACATTTTAAACTTAATAATAATGCGCAGCGTCGTTTGCATATGTGGACGTAGAGTTTCAAATAATTTTCATGAATACCTATGTAACACTACGAGTTGTACTACAATATTGATATTGCAGCAATACTGGAATTGATTTTTGAGGATTTCTCCGCTTTTACCAAGTGTACAAAGTGAACTGAACACGCGTGCACACACACACACACATAAAATAAAGCATACATGCATAATTACCTGCAAACATACGTGCACATTATGTTATATTTTGCGCTGAACCTTTATGCACGTATCATTGCAGCAGAGAGATGTGTTGACAACACTGCGCGTGTTCGTTTAGGTCCAAGTAATATTGTCGCCGGACATTAAAATGCACTGCATTGTTTATGCGGGCTATCATACACGACTTTCACACGCGTTTGTAGCCCGACGTTTGGTTTTCACTCGAAGGTCGAAGATTTTTGACAATTTCAATGCGGCCGCCGACAACGGGAAGAACGGTAGAGGGAAACGATTAAAAGGACAAAAAACTAATAATCCGTGTACAAACGCTTTAAAATCACATTACTATACTATTATTGTTATTATTATTGTATCTCCATAAGCGGGCGTTCGCGCGCACGCTCAACATGGCACGACCGTTGACGACTTTCGCTGTCACGCGAACATCATCGATGCGTTATAGTAATATATTCACCCGAAACGCTGACAGAACACAGCCACAAAGCCGATTTAGCAGAAGAGAACCGAAATCCATAGGCGTGCATACAATACCTTTAGGCCCTATCTTAACAAAACGTGTTGGTGTATTTTATAAACAGAATTTTAATTTTTTATTTAATTATGCAATTTATTAGTCCCAATGAATACTTTTTTCTTGAACCTTGAATATTTATCTTAGATAGCTTAAATTATTTATAATCTCTACTTTTGTAATCCATTGTAGCTGTTACATTGTCATAAGAAGTTTTTGCACGAAAATTTATAAAATTTTATTTTATTTTTGCCATTACGAAACGTCATTCATTTTTTACCAAATATTTTAGAATAAATTACATGTAATTTTAACAACATCAGTTAAAATACGTACCCCTTACTCTGAGATTTTAAGTGCAGGGTCCTATTCACTACATTTCTGGGGGTAAGCCCGAGCACATCCACCTCCCCTCCCCTCGTGCGATCGCCTATGCCGCAGTTACAATGGTCGCGTGTCGTATTCGAATGCGTATCGATAGGAACACGCGGTCGCCTTATTATGTGTTGTAGTCGAGCGTGTACGCAAATATATTCGTGTAGAAAGTTACCTAACAAGCGGTTTAACGGGTCTGTTTACTTCGCTTCGGGTGTCGTCGTCGTTGACACACACATAAACATGCGTACTACACTTGTACCGCGTACACTTACTGTGAACGATCTGTAATCGTACTCATATGTTATTCGTGCCCGTCAGGTCTTGGGAGGTTGTTCGCGTTGCCGAAGGGATCGTCAGACGGATGATATCGGCCGAGTACAAGTTTTGCGCGTTCGTAATAATAACCCGATACACAATATGACATAGTGGTTGTACATACCTGAATACGATCCGTACTGCGGTCGAGGAATTGGGGGAGAGGGGAAAACGTGCACGGGCTTCGGCCTTCCGTTCCCGGGAAAACAAGTCTTGGTTACGATACACTAGGTCATATAATTAATTAAATTAATAAGGTACGAAATGTGTGGACGAACGTGTTACGAAAGTTCGTCCGGTGAGATGGTACTTGTATACATAATTTGAATGCAGAAGCCACTAAGACCGGTGTAATGTTCGCGGTCCTGATTGTAGTAGCTTCAATCCGGTGCGGAATACCGCGGATAAATGGGCGAATAGTGCAATAAACTGTTGCTGTACATGCACAGTGGGTATAATTCTATTTTCGTGTAAGTCACAGGAAAATGCGAGATAAACGTATATTTTGTACATGAAAAAAAATGTGACCAATTGTCATCGTATTCGAAAAACAAAGGTTGTACCTATATATGTTTAGATTAATATACATACCGAATACATTTTATCTCAAAACAATTGTTGTTCGTGTGTTTCATAAAGAATTCTTCTGTTTTTGGTCTCGAATTGCAAATCTTAAAGAACAATACAAGGTATTTGTTCTATCTTTGAAGGTGTGAATTATGATTTTAAATCTGAAGTTATAATGTCGGGACTAAAACATTCGATTTTCAGAAACAGAAGTAGAGATTTTCATAAGATTACTTCTTGCGTCCCATTCGAATGGTTTGTAAACAAATGAATTTTGATACTGCTGCATTTTAACTACCAGAAAATTGAACGTAAAACATACACCTTACTGGTATTTAGCAGCAACCTTCGCCTAGCATATAATCTACATGTAAGATACTCGTCGCAGGTCCCAGAACCGCATAAATATTGTGACTGTAGTCGTTACACAATAGTATTTAAGTAATCTCGGATTATTTTTGTTCACGGGACACCCGGCTCGGATGAGACATCAATGCGCTGTACATTTAAAACCCCACTGCACAGTTTTCGCTTTCGGCCACGCGTAGTTCGACCGACCATTCAAGTCGGCGGCGGGTCTACACGTCAACCGAGCGTGCGTTTATATGTATATAATATCAGTGTAAGTATAAGTGTGTGTATACGTGCACGTTGCACCAGCAGGCTCGTAACAAATAGTTTGGCAGCTTTTCGTGCGATAAATCACGCGGTGCTGCAAAGTCGGTATGTGGTCGCAGCCGCAGTATATGTTATAACTGTGATTAGGCCTACGGGCGAACCGCCGGCCGGCCGGTCTTATTACGAAAGCCTCTCCTTCTCATTTCCTACTGCAGATCCTCGTCGCCCGGACCGCCGCACGTAAAACTCGAATAAATTATCGGCCAACGGGAAATAGAAAGAGTGCGTGTGTGTGTGTGTGTGTGTATGATAAAGAGAGAAATAAGTAACGATAAAGGCGGTCTTTCACCCGAGTTCCCGATATATGCCTGGGTATATACTATTTATATAATATTATACGTATCCGCAAAGACAGACGACCACGCGTTGCTTTTAATCTGCCTGTATGTATATATACAGTCTGTATAATATATATTCAGTACGTTTGTGTGTGCGCGGTGCACTTGTTGCACTATACAGTGTTATATTGTAGTCGCTTGTACACTCGGGTGGGTTGAATTGGTTTGAGTTCGATGCCGCGACGGAAAACAAACTGCAATACATGTAGAACTGGGCCGTATATGTATATATAACCTTTACGGTCGCCATCACAACCAGCACTACATTTGTTCGTCTGAAATTGTGCATACGAAGGCGTACGACTAATTTACGATATGATATTGTTGTTATAATTACACGCTATACGGACACATGGAAGATTTACTTTTTCTCGCACGATCGTTCTAGTATAATATTGAAATCTGCATTCCCCACGCGCGTAACAGCGTTGGATCATATACTGCGTTCTCTTCTCGTCTGACAGCTATATATATATATATATGTACATTAAGTGCACAGGAAACGCTGCAGTATTCGTATCGTTTCATCTCTCAACGTGGTTTGCATCTTTTTTGTCGACGTGACACCTGATAAACGCGTCGATTAAACGAAATCTTTCTGAACGTCAGAGCTACATAATAATATTACATACAGCAGCGCCGCCGTGAAAATGCAATATAATATTATATATTGTTATTACACACATATTATAACGTTTATACTTTATACACTTATGTATATGCGACCGGGAAAAATATTTACGGACTATTTTATGAGGCAACGTCGCTTTCAGACGGCAGTGTTTATGTGAACGAGTTTCCAACTGACTATTAAACTCATGATGCCGACGCACTCTAATATGACAGACATGTGTTAAAACGAATATTTCCCATAAAGCCGTGCGGTGGCCATTAGCCACGATACGTTATCATGTTAACGAATTTATTTCTATTAGACGTAAACCGGCACAAACTTACAATCACGGAATAATATAATACACGTTATTACTTAATAAATATTAATATTGTTTCGTATATAAGAAGTATCGAGCGTTCGAAAAACCGATATTATTTGATTTTTCTTGATGTATTCGTAATTGGTAAATTGGATGATTCTCAGACTCCGATATCGTTTTCATTAATTATTGTTCGTATAACAACGTCTCCGTAGAATCACCACGATTTTTTTTTCATACGTACAACGAATACCGACGAATTCGAGGTGTTCAAAACAAAAACTAAAAAAAATTCAATACATTTCGTTGATGAAGTATACACATTATTTTGTTCAATGTATGTTTTAAAAATAAATCACATGCACGAACAATCATCGTATTGTTTTGGTTTTCACTGAATCGCTTTTCATTGTTTTAAATTTGAATATATTAAAGTATTATAATTAGTATTTCGCCGAATCCGATTTGTTCATCACATTATACGTTTACAAGGAACCAGTTTTATTTGTCAAACTTATCTAGTGCAAATTATAATTCCAACATTTTTCAGATAAATTATGTTGTATATTCACTACTAGTGTATTATAATAGATTTAGACACTTTTACGACTTGTGTGCTCGCACCATTCCATACTAATGCACATACTTACGTATTCATGAACTAACCGATTAAATCGTTAACAATTTCGTTAGCCCATTCGTTTTATCGGCTATCTTTGCGCCGCACAGGAGCTTACATGACGACGAGGTATATGTAAATTCTTCGCGGTTCGGGTCTTTTACGACAAATTTCGCACCGATCTACGAACCGACAAAATGTTGCCGAGTGCTACAGAATGGCAATGACGGTGCAACAACAATATTTTAGTAATCGACTGCAGTGATGAACTATTTATGTCAGAGAACTGTGTGACAAATATATATTATAATAATACGACGTATAGATAGGCGCACTGCTGCTAAATATTGTGTACTGCGGTTGTCGTGTGCGCGCGTGTCGTATCCATCGAGGTGCGAGCAGTATTCAGAGGACGTGATGTCGTTGCGCTTGCACACAGCGGGTGGATAAATAATAATAATAATAATAATAATAATGCGCACCGCCGCCGGATCATTTATAAAACGCGCCATCGAACCACCCACGTCCGAGCTGTTGACTCCTGTCAAGGTCTGGGTCAAATTCCGATATATCGAATTAATCGGTTTGAATAACGATTGTTATCTTTTCGACAAGACAGCACTCACGCACACAAGCACATCGATGGTAATCGGTGAATTATGATGCTCCGAATACGTTCTTTGTTTTTAACCGTCATTATACAGACAAACACCGCCGCGACAAGTCTCAATATATTTATAATTTATTTATATTTATATATATATATATGTATAAACGTACACAACTTATGTGTGTATATTTAGGAATACTGTATACACTGTATACTATAAAGGCATATGTGTAATCGTGTAGAGTATATTATGATGAGAAATACGTTTTCCGCCGTTTCTTCATCTGCGCGTCTCAAAGTGTTAACAAGTAGAGTGGTTCCAAGGAGGGATAGAACAGTAGAACAGGGCATTATATACCACACCTGCCTTAATCGTCACCACTGCCGAAATCTGCATATGTGATTTGTAGAATTGTAATACCACTGCAGTTTGAGCCCTCGTGTTTCGCGTTCTACGGTAAGTATAAGTGCACAAACAAACGCTTTTATATTATGGTGGACACAGGCACGTTATTGTGTGTCAGATTAGTATTGCTTAAATCGTGTGATTTTATAAAAAAAAAACATTGTGTATTGTAATAAAATCGAGATAGAGTTCTTGTTAAAAATAAAATTATGTACACAATTTTACATTTTTATTTATAAATATACTCCGATAATGAGACGTAAAGTTTTGCGAAGGCGGTTCTTCTGATATCGATATTCGCCATGATATATTATAACATTACACAAAGTCTGCGTAGCAATTTATCCGATTATTTCTTTTCCATACTACCACTAATTGGCTTTGTGAACTAAATATTTTTATAAAACATAACCACTGAACCGACGCGCATTGTTTCGATCATTAAGAACTCGCCTTATAATCAGGGAAAAATTAAAATTACACCCACACGGAGTCGAAAATATGATGTTATATACGAAGAAACATTTATAATACTCACGAGTTTATTATACTACGTGTTTTATATATTTATTTTTTTTTTTTTTGTTGTTTGAGCCTTTGTTCATTCAAAAAAATGCGAGGGTTGTATTTCTATTCATTGATTTTGACCTACATTTATCGGCCGCCGTAACGTCTAGGTACGTGTAGGTATAAATATATATGTATATATGTAATACATGGCGCGAAGCGCACAATGCATGCAGTACACAAAAGACTTTTTTCGAAAATGTCGCCTAATCGTCCGGATGACCCCGGAGGAGGTATATCGGAACGAAACGTGTTTGACCGAATGCCGTCCAGATAAGGGTGAATGTAAAAAACGCGTTTGCCCCGTCGGAGGGACTTCATATTATGATGTTAATATTCTGTTTCGATTCCACAAACCCGACACGTACACTCACGATCACTTATACGTTATATGATGTTTCTGTAAGCATAAAACTGTATGCCTATATGTCGCGTATAACCGTCGTGCATGGCATTACATTGTCGATGCGCAGTATGTACGACGCGTGCACGTATATGCAATGGTCGATACGGGTACGAAATACATAAATACATGTTTATTTTCAGTCGGGGTTTCAGTTCGTGCGCGTGTATTGAAATGGACTTTGGGCACGGCTTCTTTTGGTCATGGTTCGAGTGTGCAGTGGAGGCGCATAAGTACGTGTGCCGCGCATGATTACTATACGACGACGATGGTGGCGGTGACGAGAGAATGCATCGCACACACACGCCAGAGCTCGCGTGGTAAACATCGTATTCGAAAAATAAAAAAATCTTTTTTTCTTTCTTCCTTTTTTCCTCTCCCGCCACCACACCACCACTTCAAGGGTCATATCATAATACTCTACGATAAACACGCTCACACGCTCACACACACACACACACACACGCACATATGTATATATTACCATAAGCACACCGCCGCCCAACGCGCTCATAGTTCCGATGTATAATAATATTTTAATATTATACTTTGAATAGTAATGGGTGCCTATCCCATTTGAAGTACAACTGCAGCAGCAGATAGCGATCGCGCGCGCGCTGCAGCGTCGTCGCGTAGTGTCTCGGCGGTCGCGGTACAGGTGACATGATGTGGCTTCGTTCGCCGGTTCCGACCGTGTTTAGTGAATTATCTGCCTCCGTTGCGGTCACTCGATTTCTTCTGTATCGCGTGAAACGACCGCTGTCCCCGTACACCGCAAATACCATGTAATACAATAATATTATTTACAAAACGCGTACTGGTACTGCGTACTCGAGTTTTTACCAATGCCAAGGTCAGACTTGTAATCAAAAAACATACACACACACACACACACACACACACACACAAGTAGACACACACACACACACCGCAACAGTAACAACAAAACCAACGACAACAGCAAAACAGTGCAATAAACATATTGTATACGAATCAATCAAGGAGCCCCGAGCACATAGCACACACATTATAGGTGTACGACGACAATGCGAGTTGTATTATTATCCTTCCGCAAATCTCGCGTGATTAACGGTACGCAGCATCTCGACCTCGACGAGATTTTCGTCCACATATTACGCTGTATAATAACTACTACTAGTTATTATCGTCGTCATATTCCAACGCATTGTTACGTTCGCGTCGTTGTTTCCGCGTTCTTCGATCAT
This sequence comes from Sipha maydis, assembly GCA_034509805.1. Lineage (NCBI taxonomy): Eukaryota > Metazoa > Arthropoda > Insecta > Hemiptera > Aphididae > Sipha > Sipha maydis. The sequence goes on from JASXSY010001690.1 coordinate 115,320, forward strand.
TCTGTGTTCCGATATGTTTGCCACTCGATTACACAGTCACGTTAACTACACGCATACGTACGACGTACATCTGTAGTGACCGCGCCGTCGGTTTGAATACTTGGGCGTGTATACGTGTAAGTTTGTGTGCGTTTGCGGTGGATTTAAGTCGTTAAACGCACAGAGCAGAGCCTCTTGTACGCTCGAACTCGAGTACTCGAACACATGCGTTTGAACACGCTGCACGCGTTTCTCCGGTTGACAAAACCCATAAAATGAAATCAAATAGCATTAAAACTCTGTATTACTTTATTCTCCGTCGAGAAAATATTTTCCGCCGTCGATTCGAGTTAAGAGGATAAAAAATAACCGCCGTAAAGAATTTAATAAGACGTCGACTGCGTACGGACATAAATTATGTATACGTTACACGTCCACAGTAACACAACGATTGCTTCGACAGTTTTGACTGCGTGTTTAATTGCATGGAATTAGTCGTCAAACGTTTAATGAAAAATCATACATTACATTATACACAGGGTGTGCATTACACAGCGGGAACATACGGAACGCCAGCGAAACTCATACGTACGTGATATTATATGATATAACGAAACGAGTCAGTGTTCACGTTTTATTGTAATTACAACATGTCCGAGATTACACGGAATAGATTGTAATTTATTACGGCTATTTGCGAATGGCTTAATTAAATTAACATGTTTATACCTTTACACACGCTAAATGTGTTTAAAATGATAATATCACAAAAATATCGGCAGATATATACATAAATATATTATAATAAAATACAAAATAATGTCGGCTAAATGGATTCGTGTGCGATTACGTTAATCGTAAGAGGAAACGGCTATAATATATATGCATAATGGTATATGTGCATACGTAATGTTGTCCAACGAATAATTTATATGGGCGATACAGTTATAAAATCCTAAACTCAAGGGCGACGATAAGAACGAAATCTTGGACATGTTTTTGGTAACTTTTCTGATACACGATCACGTCTGCCTGTGGATTATTATCATGTGTACAATGACAATATGGCTGATGATGTTGTCATGGTGTAAAGGAAACGATAATTGACTCATCTTGTTCTTGGCTAAAAATAATTCGCGTATACTGAATAACAACACAACAGGTACATTGCATATTGGTATACTTTAATCGTGTTCACCGGGTGAAGTGCGCTGTGTTTTACTGCTTACTACAGTCATTGCTTATGTATCAAATATTGCGTTTCGTTTCCGAGCCCGAGCAATGCGATTAATCAGCCAAAAATCGATTGTGCAATTTGTAATGCACTTGCACCAGCGCGCGCCGCAGAAATCGTTTAATTGCCAACGAACCGAAAAAAAAATTATTATTAAAACAAAAATGAAAAATGATCGCGGAAACGGTATTATCGGTTGAGAAATATTCCACCGATGTGTGACACGTACGCAAAACATGGCGGTCGAACGACAGTTGAATAATTTACGAAATCGAATCCTGAAACGAATTCGCGTGACGCCCGTTGTCTATTTCCGATTCCGCCAAGAAGGTATTTGTTGCTGGCACGTGGTCGCCGCTTGGTCCCGAAGCTAAAACGTGAAAAGCTTCATTACGGACAACGACTATAACAACGCAAATAATATAATGGGATTTAAGAGAAAAACATGATGGGAAAATGTTTGTAGTGATGTATGAAATATTTTTACCGTCAACGTTCGAAACGCGTACACTCGTGTTATTTTGACGGCAAAACGCGGCGTTCATTATGACAATATGTGCTTTCATAAGGAAATCGTCAAAATTTTAAACCGTTGAGAAGAACTTGATACGCGTTCGAAACGCCGAAAGGTTGACCTAGGATATCGTAGTAACTTTAACCACGGTTTGGTTCCTGACATCGTTTTTACTCCTTAAATTAATTATCGGTTGTCCAGTCGTCTACGGACCGTAAAACAAAAAGTTAGCACCAAGGTGTAAAACACAATGTTTTGTTTTGTTTTTTGTTTTAAAAAAAAAACTTTAACGATGGTTAACTTGATGAATTAACGACATGGTAACAAATGATTTTAACGCTGTCGAATGCGAACATTGGCAGTTTACCATAACGTATGCCCCTTAAGGTAACGCGCATAAACGGACGCAACCAAATATGCGTTAGCGTACACTTTGTTGCCTGATGACTACTGCAACGGATCGGTCGACCGGAAATCTACATCTACGAACAGTATAAAATTCATAGACTATTTTTATTGTACACGCGTAGTCTCATCGCACAAATGAAAGTGAACAGACACGTTTTTCATTCACACATATACGGTGGCGTGTTGAAAATTTTTTTTCAGCAAGGTCCAATGAATTTTTACTTAAACTAGTTTTACTGATGAAAGTAACTAACTATAACTTAGTCTATATAGTAAATGAAATGAATTGAAAGTTTTAGCAATAAATGTTCATAATAATTCGTAAGATCAACGTTTTATTTATTTATTTATTTATTTATTTAGTTATTTATTTTTATTATTTCAGACGAGTGTCCGTTATTATAAATCATATCTTCAAAATATTATTTATGCATGTGTCTCTTTCAAAATCACAATCGTACACAATAACGTCGCTGCCCATAAGTAAACGCATTTAGTTCCATTTTCGGGCGTATTCTTTTACAGGTACCAACAACGTATACAAGTCTCTCCAAGCAGTTTGTTCACTTAACTACTTAGTTTCTTTACAATTATATCAGGTCGATCGCATATCATGTCGATGGCTTTACATCAGTACACCCCATCACCAACCGGTTCAGGTACTTGTCTCGAAATACCATCTTCACTACCAAACGCACACACACACATCAATGTCAGTTATTATGGGAGTTATTTTATTATTGCGTAACACATACACGAATCAAATATTATATTTATGAATCGAGAGGACAAATGTATATATTAGTGTAATGCCATCGCGTTTACACGCGTGTCCTAATTGCTGCGAAGATGTGAATAATAACATCGCCGTCAGCCATACATACGGTAAATACGATGTTAAGGCCGCGGACTTTCAGATCAGACACGCACATATAATGTCCGTTCAATAACGCGTGCGCACCTATCGCGGAATAGGTGCGTGCGCGATGTACACGATCCGCTCGGTCCGGTCAAGGTAGTCGACATACTACTGTGCGCGTATGCACCACGTAGCGATAGATAATTAATAATGAAACGTTTGTCGACGGTTTCGGGAGACCTCGGCAATCCAGCGTCCGAATTCCTCAACGACGCACGCACGGGGCCATAACACGTAATCTCGGGACCGAAAATGCGTCATCACTATATTGACAGAGACAGTCTCGGTATGCGGATAAATCATCATCGTCGGGAATGAAGTAGAAAAAAACCAGGTGACTGGGAGTCGACCGCGGCACTGCAGGTGTCCCCGCAAAAATCGTAATGACTCGCGGAAAAATCATAGTCACCGATGGGGAGGAAGAAAAAAAGAGAGAGAGAAATGACAATCTTAATCATGATGCGAGGTCTTTGCGGCCAGATTGGAGAAGGTCGTCGAGTCTTCGGTGTGGTAGAGCATCTGTCCGAGGGAGATGGCAGTGGATTGTTTTCATTTCCAACGGTGCGGCCGCGGTTACGTCGTAATAGTATAATATCGTTATATTCAAAACCCTTATTGAAATGAACGCGCACGTGCAATAAGAAAACCCGCCGAACAAAAGCATCGTGTCCGTCGAATAGCTTTTGTTCTCGCCACGTTTTTTGTGTCCACGTATCCTCTGCCCGACACCTCAAGGTACTTCCTATGTACACGTCAAAAACCATCAGGAAAAAGAACAGTGTTCGCAGCCATCGTTCGCCGCTCGCGAGTGTATGTATTACATGAAAAATGATACGTAGAAGAGCGCGAACGGCAAAAGATTTCAATCAGTTTTAATCTTCAACAACACGATGATATTATTATTACGACGAAACGGAAGACCGTTTCGTTCGAGGCGCGATATTACCTCGACAATAGATGTCTTATTCCGAAAACTGTAGAAACCCGGACGCAACGTTACGCGTTCATATTTGTGCAACATTTCAGTAATCCGTTCATATAATAACAATAAATGTAATTTCTCCATCGTTTACTGCAGTGTAGAAATTCCGAACGATTTACAATTTCCAATGATGTTTCGCTCCAACAGTAATAGACGATTGAAATCGTCGTGGAAATAAATAAAAACCACGTTTTCCCGCAAATCCGCAATAAATTACTATGCCATGTTCACCGCATAGTCGTTATGGATAATTGTTCGAAAAATATTTATTACGATAATATAAACCGCAATGCAGTCAAAACAGAACGCGATCACTTCGAAAATAAATTCGCCTGAAGTACTTATCTGCCTATGTCTATATACATTATGTATTTATTTTAATAGCAATAAAATCAGCAATCCGTTAGGTCGTAACGATATTATGGAATGCATATTTTTTTAATAATATTAAGATTTTGTCCATGTCGATCATGTAGATATATTTTTTTTTTTTTTTTTAAATAGCACCTTCTGCTTTGCCACGGAGGAGTACGACGATTTCTTTACTTTGAACAGTCGACTTATACCCAAAGAAAGAGACGCATGCTTAGTGCACTCAACCGCTACTTGTCTCCTACCTAAATAATATATATATATGTACATGAATGGTTACTGTTAACTATGAAAATTGCTATCAAACTCTACGCAAAGGTATTATTCGCGTACACAACACTAATCCAACAACAATTAGCAGCCGCCACGCGGAAAAAGCTGTTTTACTATTCGCGATTTTCGGGCGATTAATAAACATGTTGCCCGCGAAACCTGTCGAAAAGGAAGCAAGCGGTGGAGGCTATTACGGTTCTCTCTCATAGAGTGTTTAATAATACCATGGTAAATCGCCGATCTGACTTGTCCTTTGAAGAAAAAAAACGGTTTTCTGAAACGTCACGAGTCCGTTCTGGACACCACGTTAGATTTGAGCGGTAAAACGTTATATTTATTATGTAATCGCAAGAACGCAAGGGGTCGTAGTGTTATTGGACATGTTTTGCGAACACCGCGTGGGCAAAGATTTCTCGTTTTCTCATGGATTGTACGCGCGTTTGACAATTATTATTATGTATTGTTATACGCGTAGCGCGTACGCTGCGCACCGCGAACAACCGTGCGACTCGGACCTTTATCGTAATTAGCTTCGGCCCGTTTAAGCCGTGCCTAATCCGCCACTACTCGGCCGACAATCGGACGACCGAAACTGTGCGCTCTCACATCGAATATTATGAAAGTATGTAACAAAATACGTAAGACGGTAATATTTCCGACAGACGACACGCATTGCAACGCTCGCGATTCGACCGAAACCTCACGTGTCCATGTGTAGCATACCATCGGTGCACGTTAGCAAGTAGGTCACGACACCGTAAGTCGGCACGGCGTTTCACGATACTGTACAAATAGTCGGTGGTGACAAATATGCGACCAAGTCGATGCTGCGGCTGCGGCGTTTCGAAGGGACGACGGCAGCGGCGCAGTATATTACCACCCATATAGACGCGAATCCAAGTACCGCGAGTGCGTACGGCGCCACACCTTCTCCGACTAACAGTTATGGCTCATCCGACATGTTCGGTGTCGGTTCGTTTGCCAAACGAAAATATGGTCTTCATGTACCAAGACCAAATGATAAAAAAATCAAAAAATAATATTCATCCGAATTCGAATAAACATATTGGAATATTTCGGAAATGATTTTGCTAGCTTTATCGTTCGTTTATACCGGGATTGAGTAAATGCGCACAACTATTGCTGCTTGTTCAGGACAATTGAATTTTTTATAACTTTGTAAGTGCTTAAACAATTGAGGCATTACAACAGTGATGATTCAGAGAGTCGAAGAATTCATTAGTTCAAAAAAAAATAACTCATGATTTTTAATAACATATTGTTTTGGTAATATTTTTCGAAACGAAACTGTCATATTATTATTATTATTCTTTTTAGGTTAAATATTGATTGTTTCGTAGCCAATAGCTAACAGGTTTTTTTGGAACCCATAGTATGTAACGTATAGATGGGTGCAATCAACATTTCTTTCTCGCGATTCCATGCGATACGTATCAATATTTTTGCCGGCAATCGATCATCATTAAAATCCCTGCAGGTGGATTTGCACTCATATGCGAATTGTTACCTCAATGATATATTATTTAATGTACTACGTGAAGGTACCTCTACGTATATATTCACACACATGACGGAGTCGTCAGCAGAGTTATTGGTATCCCGCAGGGCCTATCATTGGCAATTCTTATTTCTTTGTACTACAGACTAAATGTTAAATAAATGTTTCTTTGTCACGTGTACAGTGATATGTAATCTGCACTTAAATGTGAGCTTTTAAAAATATATTTAAACTTAGTAGATCGAATAAAACACCAAATGAAAACAACGAAAAAATGTAGGAATTATGTGATTATTTCTGTACTACTCCATTTGGAATGCTCCATTTCAACGGTGTATGTTAACGAAAGCAACTGTTTCGTGACTTTCATGAATAAGTTATCTTATTACACACTTTCAAAATTCTAAGTATTACATTTTACTTCTTGTACAACACTAAGTGTGGTGTCGAAATACACACAATTTTTGGCCCTAGTACCTCGCAGCAGTATTATATTCGAATGCAGTTTGCGGATCAATTCAAACGTGTGTAAAATCGGTTTTTGTCTTAACCGCGCGACCATATACTCATACCGGAAAGTCGAATTTGTTGCTGCGTTACGCGCTTTCTCTTGCGGACTATACTATACTTACGTACACACAATATTATATTATAGGTGTGTTTATACATACCATGTTCGTATGCTTACATGTCCGGAAATTCAATTGTCACACAAAACCCGCATCTCTACTGTTTGAAATTTCACCGTAAACCCATTTTAATTTACGCGTGCGTGTCAAATTCCCGTCACAACTATTTTCATCGTACTATATTATATACGTAGTTATACATTATAGGCACGGGATTTGTTTTATTTTCCTCGGAAATAGCCATCGGGGTTCGTTGCGTAACACCGTGGTTGTCGGCCAACGACCTTGGCCAACGCCGTCGACCGTTGGTCGTTATTAATGGGATTACATTATTATTATCATCATCATCACACCGCCGCTGCCACCAAGTGCAGCAGTGTATAGAATCCAATTGTTTAATTGTTATTATTCCGATATCCCGCGCGAGCGATCGCGATCAATGGCCGGTGCTCTATAATAAATATACACACACACACACACACACACACACACACCCTATGACTGAAAACGAAAGAGTGCGGGAGTATTAGTGACTGTAAGGAGATTACATCACCACCACTCGTTCTAGTGCGGAGTAATTTCTGATGCTCGTTCGCTCACGATCATCAACAATACCGTGGGCATAATGTATGCACCTATACAATACCCATATGTGGTCGATATGTTAATAATAAATAATATAAATCTTATGTACATACCGAATACCGGGTTCGACATTTTTTTATCTCTATTGTTTGTCACTTTTTATTTTTTATTTTTATAGCTAGGGTATTATCTACATAACATAATACGCATATATGATTTTCGAATAACTCACCTGAAACAAAAAAAACATAAATGACGGTTAGACGTGATATCAGAATACTTTAGTAATTATTATACAATGTTTATAACGTTGTTAACGACGTGTAATAACTAATTGTGATATCACATGCATATACATATATCAGTTTTACGTGCGTTATTTTAAGTCGAAAACTCCGCGGGACGGCGTTCAAATAACAGTGGTATACAAGTATTAATATTTTACACAATTCTAAGACAACGTCAGATAATAAAAACAAAGTGTACAAGTTTTTTCTTTCTTTATACGAAACACGATTTGAAATAACCAATACTTGTTTTTTTCTGTTCTTCTCGTTCAGTCATTTACGGACGTTAATTTTTTACTCATAAACAATATGTAAACAGTAGTAAAGTTTACTGTAAAAAAGTCAGTAACAAACGACACAGCACTCCTAGCCTCAGTCTTACGGCCACAAACGAGACGAAGTGAATATTAAAGTCTTATATCAATAAAAACAAACGCTTTCGATAATTTTGTCGATAAATAAAATAAAAAATAACGCGCTACACTCTCAGCATTTTTATTTTCATACGTACGGATACTCGACACTTTAATGTTGATTGGGCGTACACATTGCTATTTCACACGATAAATGTATTATTTGTTGACGTGGACCGTATACGATTGTCGACTGCGAAGTCGACTAGAAACTGCGCGTTGTTTCGGTACTGTGCGAACCTACGACATCCCCTGGAAGAGGAAACCTGAGAAGAGCCACTATATACGTATATAAATATAGATCGTGTTTTGCACAGCTGGATGAATCGAATCATGAATCGGCCACTCTCGCATTTTCTCGAAGAATTATTTATTTTAATCGAGAATTGCAGTGTCCAATAACTACAATAAATGCGTTCCGTCTAGTGTCCAACAAATTATTTTAATACCGTTCATTCGCACGCACATAACATAGGTGCGCGATCAAGAACATGTTCAGTGTTTTATTTCCCGAAGGACTGTTTATAAAGGAAGTTTATAATTATAAAACTGTCTAGGTGCCGACAAGCGTAACTTAGCATAAAAAGTGTTGCCCTTTGTACAGTACCATATATCGTGTAATATATTTTTCTCGGACAATCGGACCTTTATTACAAATGTACGGCGGTAAGGTGCGTTGTTGCTTTCGTACTTTTATTTGCCAGGGCAGGACAAATGGCTACGACCCTCTTTCCCCCTACCGTAAATACACCCTCTGAGTGCGGCGATTGTTCACAGAGGCCCATCAAGTAGGGCGATGTTCCGGGATCGTGTCACACGTCAGCCGCGTAGAGTGATAAACGTGGGCGCCAACGAGACGTCGGACAACGGGTGTACCGTTCCGTTCGCGTCCGTGTACGAGCGAACGAGTCCAGTCGAGACCGTAGTAAACATACACCGCAACAGCGGTCATGGCGCGACGATCGTCGGTCGGCGCTGGGCGTACGGGTAACCCAGTTTTCCCTCCGAGCGAAACCGAGTAATGTCTCGTACAAAATCACGATGACCGCCGCTTTTACCGACCGCGCGCGTTTTGGCTCTACGCTTTCGGGCTGTTGCACACGGCCGAGGGACGCGCGCGCAACGTGTGTGAAAACAGTCCAATTTCTCGGTCCGGTCGGCTGCGTTTTACACGAACACCGAGCGGATCGCACGGTCAACACGAGTCGACGAACGCCATGAACAACGCACCTGCATGTCGATCGAATCTCGTATGATCGATGAGAATTCGTGGGGCCCGGGAACAGAAACGTACTTATGCATGTGCGCCTCTCGTTTTCGATCGCATTACGGACGATCTCATATTATTAGATGATACTGTACGTGAAAAAAAGAAAAAAATACATTTATAACTTTACACCTCGAAACCATATAGTTTATAAAATATTTAACCAACTTCTCAAAGGCAATACAGCGAGTGAACTATTAAGTAATCGTGTGGTGTATTTATTGTATAGAAATACGTACAGATAAGATGATTATGATAACACTTAAGAATTCGCGTTCGTCGCATCGGACACAAAATACGGATACATTCGAAGTCAACAATAATTATGATACGATTAATATGTCTCATATTACATTATGATACATACACACGGAATTGCCAATTATAGAAAGACCGACATGAAATGGGTGTAGCAAAGCGATTTCGACATAATCCGGCGTTACTTTTCTTTCGAATAAAACGGAAATCCGGCCATTCTCGCGTGATTGTTTCAACTGCTTCAGATTACACCCTCTGGTGTCCTATATAAAATCACGCGTTCATAAGCGAACATGGCTAAAAGTGTATTACAATAATTTAATTTAAATATATGAGTATAAAATGCATGATGAGCAATATAAATACGCTCGCGCGTATATCGTGTATTATACACACACACACACACACACACACACACCATTATACAGCTCTCGTGAAGGGAAGAGTGGAAGAAACAATTATTCGCGTGCAAAAAACGCGGTTACATCATTTTACCGCGTAGTATGTGCAAGCAATTATATATACTGTCATGTATGTTACTCAATCGCACGCGAGCTGATATAAGAGTCGTGATCTGACGGCGTTAGAGTACATTATGCTAAATAAATAATAATAATAATAATAAAATATTAAACTATTGGATTGTTTTTTTTTTATAGTGCAATCTTTGCGTGGGCAACGACGAAGCATCATATCGTGTGGTGAAACGCGACGTTAGTCAAAACAATGTGTCGACTATAACACGCCCGAAAAAACGAAAATGAAAGAACTGTGTACGTATAATAAATACATCGATTAGGACCAACCTCGAATACTTCAATGTGTATATCCTATTACAATAAATGAATATTTTACGTTTACACATATGTAACTCATCATGGGGAAAACTGTAAAATGTACAGTTATATTATAGTGAAAATCACAAATTCAATTAGGAATAATTGATGGAGAAGGGGTTGAAAAATTGGGCAATATGTATTTCAAGGATTCCACTTTGAGGACGCTTGAAAGTGTGCCGCTTATTGTTTTGCGCTCATATACATAACAAACTTCGTGTTGAATATTTACATGCTTGATATGCTTCTGTTATCTTAATAGGGTAGTAAAAAATCGTTGAGTGATATATATATATAAATTAACACTAGTGTAATAGCGGCCCAGATTAACTAGGCCATGGCTTAAAAAAATCTAAACAAGAATTACCTTTAATAATTATATTTGTATTTAAAATTTTCAGTTTATAGTATTTAAATAAGAATTAAGGCAAAAATCTTTGTTCAGCGTTACAACAATTGCATTTTGGTAGCAGTTTATACTACGGCGCTTTCTAATCTGTTGACTTAATGCTAGATAAGGAAAACGAAAAAATAAAGCCAGGTGATAATAGATTATACATTGTATGTTGTAGTTTTTATTTATGAAAATATTGAGAATTTTAACAATACGATTGTTAACTTTTATTATAGGTGGTTTGATGATTGCTACACTCCGTCATGCGGAATTAGGTAAAAGTTTGAACAATCACATAACAGACGTTCAGCATTCGTTCGCCATCTTAATCAATCTATATAGGTCTTAGAATCTTAGAGATGAAAATGCCACTGCCGTTCGATTCAAAGTTTTTCAAAAATAAGATGTAACTAAAATATATAATTTTGATAATGTTGACTAACGTTAACATTATTGTTAGGTACTTAATTATATGGATTTTCAAGTTTTACAAATATATTCATTATCAAATTATCACTTTTAAATCGTATAGAATATAAAATATTGGAATCAAAATAAAATATTAAGAGTAAATAATTAAACAATATACTAAATAGAATATATCTAATTTAGAAACCGTTATTTATTCTATCTGAAGTAAATCGAGTGAATAATTAAATATTATGGTCATAGGTTAAAATGGTGACTTAAAAGTGCATCTATGAAGAAAAAATGTAGATGATTATTAATCCAAAAATATACCCAATAAATAACCGCAGTAAATATAATTCTGTTATTAATTGTTATAATGCTGTTATGTAGAGGTATTTTTAATTTTATTTTTTCGAATTCTTTGTTTTGTGAGGCCCTGATATTCTTACATACAAAGTACGTACAATAAATACGCCCTCAGAAAGAGCATGATAATTATAAATAAAAATCGGTTAAGGATCGATGACGTTCGAGCGTTTTATTGAAAAGTGGGGGTGGAGACATCGGATGCCTCCTTTGTCCTGCTCCTGGATACGTCACTGTCGCAAGATAGGTCGTTTGCCCACGTACCATTACTTATATATTATATACACCTATATAACAGCTATACACAAGTAAGTAATTCTGGCAAAATTCGTATGTATGCGTGTAATATTATTGTGCCACTGCGGCTGAATGGACACACATCGCACGGCGCAGAATGTATATATATAGTAGTTTCGTATACTCATACACAACCCCCACACAAACTCATGCACGCACACACGCATGTTGCTATTCGTCACGGATGTTTCGTGTTTTTTTTTTTTTATTTTGATTCACACGACTTGTGCGTCGCTATAAGTACTGGTCAACTATGCGTATATGCGTGTGCATGCGTACGTAAAACGCGATATGTACATGGTACCTACTATAATAAATATATGTGTAATATAATACAGTGAGTACGAGTCACCGGACTTTGACGGACGAAACGTACACGCGAGTGAACATTATATAGTCGTCTGAGACGACAGTTGGCCTGAATTTTCTGGAGGAACGAGCGACGCTCACCACGTTAGCGGATTTTCTCACGTACTGGCAAAATCCTTTCGTAAAAGTATTTCATTCATGAAATACATATACTTGGTACTTGGTGTGTCGGTACGTAATGCCTAAATAGTTATTAAAACATGCGTATTATATAGGTGACTGCCGTAGGGGAGGGAATAAAAACTGGAATAGTGATAATACCTTACTCATAAATTATAATATATTATTGTAGGTACATGTGCGTAATACGCGCGTACTAATCGAATTCGCTTCTTCGTACGACCTACGCGTGAGCGAGTATATTTTTATATTTTCCTAAACACAAACGTAAAAGCATAAGTGTGTTACGTTCGAAATTGATTTTAACATTATAAAAGTATAAATAACAGTAATCGTGTGCGCGTGTGTTGGTGTACGTCGATTGGTTTGCTATTTTATTTACCATCAAGTCGTATTCATTTGCATGATCAGAAAATATATGGCAATAATATTTCGGTATTTTGGCCGATGGTTTCTAACAAAATAACTTTTTATAGAATATTGGCTACAATAGCGTTTACTCGAATGTTATAAGAACATTTATATATTTTTATTTTTACACAAAAATTATAAATCTGAATTTGACGTGGACGTGAACGTGTTAAGGAAAATTCCGAAACCAATCATGTGAAGTTTTTTTTGAGTCGTACACCGCCTATTGGATATCAGATACAACAAACATACTATAAGTGTTGACGTGATTACAGTAGCACTTGCGTATTTCCTAAAATATAATTGAAATTATTACGATAATTATTTGTAGACTCGGTGTAGTTTTTATTACTATCAAACAGAATTTGTAAATCTTAACGATTGAAATAATATTTGTATTTGATTGGAATTCAAATATTCAAAATCAAAACTTTATTGGTTAGTTAGCTTAACTTAACTTAAATATGTATTTAATTGTTCATGTTCGACTTAAACATTTAATAAGAATTAATTTACAATCAAAAAAAAGTATTTTAAAATTAATGAAAATTGAAAATTGCATAAATTCCCAATATTAAATAATTATTAAGAATTGTAGAAAAAATAGTTTTTTAATAATAAAAATTCAACTTTTATTCGGTATTAATATTAATAACATACTGGTACCAGTATAAGAATACCCATCTTAAATTTCAGAATCGCCCTTCAAAATTATTTGATTAATTGGCGTATACAATAACATTTTGAAATAAAAGTGTTTCAGCGCTACAGATGACCATATTAATTTAATATCAAATAAAGCGTGAAAGTATATACTGGTCCATTTTAACTGGTGAATAAATAATTAACGTAACAATAATTAATGTATAATTATCTATAATATTATTTTAAAGGCAATTGGAAATACTCTAAAAACACATATGGGCCATTATTAAATTACACATTTCTACATGTGTAATGCATATGATAATAACAGTATGAGGTATGGGTGGTAAACTATACATGCGGTGTTGAATCACATTTCGATCATGTGTAACGTTTTACCGTAAATTTGAATGAATCATGATATTAGCGTCATTGGTTAACCTAAATAAATATACACACACACACACACCCATATATATATATATATATATAGTGTGTGTTTGTATACGTTGTTATTATACACAGGTACGCGTCGTTTACGATGCACGAGTTCCAGTTCAATTTGCATGCTTGTTTTTGCGTGCGAGCGCGCAAATACATGAATAATGTATGCGTATTATAAGTGTATTCGATTTAATAAAAATTGAATAAAAATATATTTCTGTATTTTTTTTTAAATTTGTTTTTATTATTATTAGTATTATAATTGTTTCCTATAACGAATAATTACGACATAATACACGCGTGTACATATTATTGTGATTTTTTTGTTTGTCGTATAGTAATAGTAAAGAAAATACGCACCGTAGAACACTGCAAATGTAATATAGAAAACTATGCAATTTCACACAAGTATGTAGTTAAAAAAAAAATAATTATAATTATGTGTCACATGGCATACGATAACCATCATCCGGACATTCCATGCGTTATTTTCTTTTCTTTTTCTATTAGGTATACTAGACGCGGAGTCGAAAAATATAAGTATAGCAAGAACATGTCACAGTTTTATTAGTATACACTCGATAACGTTATATTATTATTATTATACAACTGTTATACAACGATGACGGTTGTTGAGATTATATTATTATTATTACTATTATTATTATTATTATTATTATTAATATTATTATATTTATATTAATGTACACCACTCGAATCGAACGCTACAAAATGTTCATGTTCGTATTAAAAGCGTACATTTAAGAATATACACAAATATTTATACTTGCACACGGGCATATTGCTGTTTTTAAAGGGCACGCATGTTATAATAGAATTAATATATAATTAATAGACGATACTCGATCGTCTTCTACGAATATAATTATGGTAAAATAAGCTGTATACTTTTTGCTAACTGACCCGTGTATGAAAATAGTCATAAACTGTTCAAAATGTTTAAAAAGAGTAAATAATACTGCAACGATATAGATGACGAATGAATACTTCGAACGAGTCGATTTCTAGAAATAAAAAATAAATATTTTTGTTCGTTTTTGCATTTCAGGGACCGCGAATGCGTTGGTAAAATGACCAAGACATTATGAAAATTATTTCGTACGTCCGAAAATACAACTGGGAAAATAATTTATTGCAATTAATGCTCTTTACCAACGGTGTGCACATGCGGTATAATTCTGATCTGTATACATGGGCGCATGTAAACTCCGCCACATGTACTTTTTTTTACTGTAAACTCCGCCAGTGAATAAAATCAAGTAGTAGTATAAAATTAATATAATATATTATTAAAAATACCTAATAAGTAATAATATAAAATCATATTTTTCATAATTATCTACATCAAATATTTAAATCGTAGTAAAAAAATCGTTATACCTAATAGTTAATAATAAAACGATCATATTTTTCATAATAATAATCGTTATACTTTATAATCCAAAAATATATATAGTTTGCTATGTGATACAATTTGTAAATATTCTAGGTCTTGTATCACTCCATTAGTGTACTTATTTATAGTCTCCTGTAATACAGTAATTTTTTTTTTTGATTTTGAATTTTTTAGTTTATTTACTTGAGTTATGCCATTAAGTTTAATATAAGTTTGGGTTTGAAATTCGATAAGAACTTTACTAAAAATGTGAACACTTGGGTGACTTTTATAAAATGAATTTCTTAGGTGAATGTGAAAGGATTCACAGGCATTTGTATTATTACATTTGTATATTCGACATATACCATCGCTATAGAAGTTAACGTATTTCATGTGAGAAGGCACATGGCAATACAAAACAAAAATAACTGGCGGAGTTTACATATACCCATTTCAGGTAAGAAAAATAAACTGGCGGAGTTTACAATCGCCCGTATACATATTATTTATATTTATAGGTTGATGCAAAAAGGACTAATGTTACATTTTGACGTAATCGAGATTATTGGGCCGAATTGATTGTAATTAAGCACAAAACGAATCATACATTAAAAACAAACCCAATTCAATAGGGGGCATCATTTGTTGAGTTCCTACATTAAATTGAAAAATATTACGTATACATAAAAAACGTACCAGTTTAATACGTTTATTCCTCAACATTGTCACTACATGACTTCTTGCACCAAGCCACAGTTGTGTATTACAAATGACGCGACTCTACGTGCGCGACGGGTAGGCGGCGACGCGGACAGGGTTCAAGGTCGAGCCGGCAGTCCGGTCTGGCGGCCCAAAGTCATGTAGGCGCCCGACGGCGACGGCCCCTCGCGCGAGCGAGCGCGCACCAGCGTCAATCCGCGGTCCACGCCCTCCGCCTGTCGCTACCGTACGCACTAACCCAATTTCGCGGTCGTCCTTCCGGGTCATCTCGCGACGCGCATTTGCACGGGTGGCGCCGCTGGTTCATGTATAAATAATATTATAGGTGTTTATAAAACTTTCCACTCGGTCCGGTTGTGCTGCGAGACCGACAACCGTTGTATCACATTGCATACACTTTTAAAATAAACAACGAATATTCCGTAACACGAATGCGCGTGAACACGACACGCGTACAAAAAGCGTCCCGCAAAGGATAGAACATCGTTGGGTCAGGTTGAATTTACCGTGCTCGTATCGCTGTTTGTATATCGACAACCGCTGCTTGTAAAATAAATATGTGTAGTACCTACACGCACGCGAAAACAAACGGTAGAACGGCGTTATTAAACTTAGAGTAACTAAATATACTCGATGAATCGTATAAGTGTTCGGAAATTTGTGTGTTAGATCCATGTCTCTAGAGCAAAGCAACACACTATTATGAACATAGGTATGTTCAGATTTCCGGTTGGATTCGCGATGCGTATACTTTTAAGCTTTTTACATAACAAATTGTATAAAATACATGTGCGACGAAAATATTCTACTGTATGGTGCGCAATACGGTTTAGTTTTTCTCTGCCCGTCAAACACGCCGCGCAACATGTAACTAGCGGTTTTTGAAATTATTTTCGCTTCAAGTTCTACTAAGATTGATAATGATGTCAATTTTTCAAGTTTTTCGCTACGATTTTTTTTTTTTTGTTTACTGAGGGTTATAAAAACAAAATTGCTAGACTGTAGTTTTTTCGAATAAGTTCACGGGAAAAAAAAAATCTGTTTCGAAGGCCTTATCGCACCCCTATGCTCTGTCGGTACTGGAAGATATACAAGTTTAATTACGAATGTGTTGCACACGTGGTACGGACAGAAAAATCACGATGTCCCTTTTGACATTCACGTTCAGAGTGTAGTCATAGAGTAATACAGAGATGTCGTAACATATATCGACACTACTACTTCGTTGAAGATCTAGTGAAGATCACTTAACGATCATATTTCGGTTAGATGGTATTATTCAAACTTATATTAAATTAATAATACAACAAAAACTATAATTAAATGATTTTAACTTTGAAATTTGATTTAACATTTTAGCTATTGTATATTGATTGACACTATATGAAAACGGATTACAATAAAACTGATGAAGCGTCTAATAAAATTGTTGCTCCAAACATATTTAATAACTATATTAAATCGATTTACAATAACAGTGACCAGTGTTATCCTTCGCCAAAAACGAAACAAAACATTGGAGCTCCTTTCTCCTTGTAATTTAAAAATTAAAAATAAGTGTCGTAGAACACTCAGGTAATTATTAGGAGAAATTCTGAAAAAAAAATAGAATTCAACAATAATTTTATTCCATGTTATATATGATCACATTGTAAGTAGGCATATTTCGCCTTATAAATAAGTCTAAGGAAACCTTTATATCACTCTATGGATGTAGTGCACCAGCACGACATGTTCACGAGTTCAAAGACAATACGTACAATTCATATCTATATCATACAAAACAACCCCGATATAAGTTTTCACCTTCATGATACCGCCCACATTTCCACCATTGAGCTCTCCGCGATCCGCCCAAACCCACATCATGTGCGGCACAAGTTCGCATTTCTTGTTGTTAGCGATCAGAAAGTTGGTCAAAACGACCTGCGATTATAATCTACATATAAAAATAAAACGTTTACAACAGGAATTATTTCTATCCTATACGCTGGCGTGGGTTAAACATTGCCGTACGCAACACAAAGCGCGTCATTGCGCAGACAATGGTTTCGAACTTTTCCACGGCGAATCCGATACGTTTCCTGCAGTGATGGGTCCGACGAAGACGCACGTAGGTATACTAAATCGAAGACTTGATTCATAGTGGGACTTCGACCGCGGTAGTATATACTTCCTACACTCTGTATAATTGTTGGTTATTCAATTGTTTTCGATTATACTGTACAATGCCGTGGGACGTTGCGCAGTATGTACGATAAATATTAAATATATTATTGTACGCGTAGCCATTCCCTAAAACATACAACGATGAGCTATTTATAATTGAAACAAGCGTAATGTCATCAAATTTTTCAATTGACAGTTTCCGATGAAAAAAATACAACAGACTCTCGTTGTGGGCCCAAAACCGTCTCGTGATGAATAACAGTCATTCATAACGTTGGACGAGCGCTGTTCCTTGTGAAATATTTAACGGAACAATGTCGTAAACATGTGAGGAGATACGAGCGTACGTACGATGTATAATATCTTGTGACGCATATTTACCAGTCCGCATTCACCACCAACGTTTATTATTGTGATAAAACGTATTCGAGATGCACGTTAAAAAAAACATCTTACAGCACAGTAATGTCTCGCACGTGTTTATATTTTAGACCGTTGCATAGTTGACCGACGACGAACAAAAAATAAATAAGAAGAACGGAAGTATTAAGATCCACACAGTCATTGATTATTTTCGTCTTCGTTTGCGGGTCATTCAGTGTGCTGCCGTTTGCGTTGTTACATGCAACTCGATTAACATTAAAAAAAAAATCTTCGAGACTGAGATTTCAAATATCTTACGTGTCATTCCACTTCATATACGTATACACGGTATCCAAATTCAAACGTTATACGTTAGGCCAACAATATGATTATGGTAAGTTCGTTAATACATCGTATAACGAAAGGCGCAAAAAAAAAGAATAAATAAAAAAGAATAAAACGTATAAATTTATTCGCAAACATAAAAGCGAGACGTGCGCAAGTTCCTACATGAGTATAATAAAAAAATAACAATCAATTGCATACGTAAATCACTACGCAAGTGCAATACATACGGTACGCTCGGTTACGTTCGTAATGCTTCTAAGTGTACCTTGATACTCCATCCACTGACGATCGTATCGACATCTAGTCGGATAACAGGGATTTCGTGAATTTAAGTGTAAGTGTAAAATTTCACACATTCCATGTAGGTGTCGGTATAAGTCATAGCAGTAGCCAAAGAGATACATCAAAACCCACCAAGGAGTTTCATTTGAACTATACATGCCTATATTTTTTATATTACAATCGTGTAAGAACTTAATTTCTAAACTCAATTTTGCTTTACCAAATATTGAGTGTAGTAGTCTGCTGCTGTTCCGCACACCGAAGGTTATTGACATTAATAATAATGGTATATAGATATAGGTAAACGCAAACATACATACATATATATATGTACAGTAGCCATATAACCGATCGCACGTGCGTCATCTTGTCATAACGGACACTCAAAATAAACCGACTACAACTATGAATTATGTACCAACTCCTGAATAACCGCGATATGGAATGTCACGTTGGATTTCGTCCAAATAAAAAAAAAACTATTTATAAATAATATTCTATATGGTTTTATTTCCAATCAGTTTTCTTCAGTTTTCAAACACAAGCCCGATAATTCATTTGGTATACATATATATTTATAATAAATACCTATGGTATACCTACTGAAATATACACATACAAATATTTTTACAAGCTTATAAGTTCAGAAACACGCGCTCGTTTTTCATCTTTAAAAACTGCATTGTACGCTATCATCATAGAACAAAATGACGGTAGCAGTTTTTTTCGTCGATTTATTTTTATTTTTGCCTGGATAGCGTAATAGATTTTGAGCAATAGACGCTGCTACTACCTACTGTATGGAGTTGACAGCTATTTTCCCGTAAAATAACATTCCGAAATGTTGGTCATCTCATATATGTGTACACTGCGTTATACGATTACATATATATACATTTATATAATCACGACCACGATCAGTTCTGGGCACACGTGTATAGGTAGGTACACTATATATATATAGCACGTTAGGGTATTTTTTCAGCCTAATGTTTTAGGAATGCGGACCCTTCCATTTTGTAGTACAGCTGCGGTGCCATCGATCGGTTGGTTTTTCACAACGAAATTCCAAATCACAGTAAATTACTCGAAACTGGTTTGGATCCTTTAAATATTATACGTCTACACACATATACACACTCACTTCAGCGATGTGATGTCAATTAGTGTACACATCGCGATAATATTATAATAATATATATGTATTATTCAATATTCATTCGTAATGTACTAATGCGCACATAGTATTTTTAATGCGCTAGTGAATATCGAATCGTGCACATATACATAGCAATACGATATTTACAGCGACGGTAACGTGACGCGTCGACGATGTCGAAAACGACGGAAGCGTACGGGTCGACCAATAAAGGAAAACCAATTAATTTTGTGTAAAATATGATATATTGAATCGCCAAAAAAAAAAGGTCGAAAAAAAATATTCTTGTCATGCTCGCCGCAACCCTCATCATAGGCGTGTACCAGTAAGACAACCAGCAAACGTATTGAGCCTTTAGACAAAGAGAAAACGGGCAGCGCACGTACCTACTTACAAGTATACAATTCTTCGAAGAACCTATTTATATTTATAACATGTTATTAGATTATCGACGCGAGTGCGCGCTATTGTTGTACAAAACTGCGCGAGACAATAAAACGATTTTCAAGCTAACGTTACCGTTACTGTGCCAATATTATCGTATATTAGTGTACGTACCTATAATAATGCTATATGAACTCGATATTATATTAAGTTGCAGACGAGCCGACGAGCTATTTTCCTCGACCGTATTGTGCAGTTGTAATCGTGTGTGTGTGAATGCACTATATTATATATATATACCTACACGCGATTGCCCTAAATCGTTCAGCTTCTAACATCTGCATCGTGTATTGCGAATTCGTGATAATTATAATATATCGTTTTATCGCAGTATAAAATGCAGGCATGTATACATTTAGAGATCGAGCGCGCGGTAAATCGCAACATGACAAGCGATCGACATACGGATCATAATACCGAATTTAACTGCGCAAAACCAAGGTTACAATAAGCTGTGAACACCACATTAAATTATTTTAAAGATTAACGGCTACAACGGTGGGCTGAATTCACGTGTGAGAATATTATTATAATTACCAAGCACACGGTTAGTCAAAAAAACGAAGAGGTAAAATTAGGCGATGCATATGCTTCTCTTTTACTCACTCTCTCTCTCGCTCACTCTCTCACTCACTCTCTCTCTCACACACTCTTTCTCTCTCCCTCACTCATACACACTCACACACACAAACACACACACACACACAGCTGCTTTGCCGCGGCGAAATCGTATCAAATTTTCACTGTTAAACGATATATACAACAAAAGACAATATCGTTATTACTGTACCCTAGTGTACTTATATAGGGACAATTATCGTCACGTAATACACACACACACACAAACATATTTCTGCAACGCTCTCGTAATGTCACGCGTACACGCACCTGAGCTCCACCAAATATGCGCGATTATTATCTATACGAGTCCTAGTAAAAAATCATTTCTCTCGTAGTTTTCTGAAAATGTTTTTCTAAAGACCAGGTGTATAATACACAATGATATACAAGTGTATAATTTGTGCATAAGGCGTATAAGCGGATCGGCGCTCGATTTCCGCGCGCGCGCGCCCAGTAACCCACATCTTGACCGCCGTCGCCAACTAGACCGGAAAGACGATGTGTTTCAACGACGCCGCTGTTTAGCCACGACCAACCATCGAGTGCTTTTTTTTCCCTCGATTCTCCTATCTCTTTCTCCTTTGACCGCCACTACTGCTGCGTGCAATTTCGTTCCGGACGAAAGCGGCCGCACACGCGTGTCCCGTTCATCGATGGCGGTCGATGCGCGCGTGATACGACGTAAAGAAACTATAAGATAAATATTATTTTTCTTTTATTCACCCCCCTACCCCTCTCTAGCGTGTGGACCTCAAATGTTTGAAGAACCAAAAAATAAAAAATAAAAACAAGAATCGATAAAGAAAACGCGACGATGATGCGCGTTGGATAATCACGATGCTGCGTTGCATATATAATATGGTACAACAACATGGACAAAAAAGAAAGACGAAATAATGTCGATATAACCGTTACGCCGAGTGCAGAAAGAGAGACGAAGAATATATGTTCGTTATATAAATACAACAGTTTTTTTTTTTTTTTTTGTATAAACATGCAATGATGCAGTTAGCTGTTACGTGTAATGTAATTTATTTTTATTTTACACAAACACATGTACACAGAAACATGAGGTTCCAAAAATCACCATGACTGCGGGGCATAAGATTTGTAAAAGAAAAAGTTTTTACTAGAAGAGATGTGTGACGGTTTACCAGTAGTATACCAAAAGATCGTGATGTCAATGACGTTAATTTCTCTATATTATACACAGAAAGTGTTTTTGATGTGCATCCATCGTATTATAATATATCTATTTCTATACGTGGTCCGATGTACCTACGTTCAACAAACTTCGGATATTTTTCACCACACGCGCACGCGCATCAACGTTTTATAAATTCTCAAATACATTAGTATTATACATAAAAATTCACGCGTACACGAGAAATTTAAACTGAAGAGATGGGGTTGAGACCGATCAATTATTGTTCATCGTTTTGTGTGATTTGATTACATTTTCTGAGGTCCTTACGTAAACCTCCGGCGTCAACGATACATCGTTATTAGGTCACGTTCGCCAATCGATTTTGAGCTCGGCTAGAGACGTAATAAGAATACAAGACTATCTATCGTAGCGGCGACCGTGTAATGGAAAACGACGTCTTCCTATGGTCGTTGTTAGTAGTTCTTATTATTACTTCTATAATTATTATAAGGTTTCAGAGCGTATTACGCGCGTGTATTGATGTACCATGCCGAGAAATTGGTTGCTTGTATTCTTTTGTTTCCACAGCGGCATAGAATGAAATGCATTTTAATAGATTATCTCTTCTAAACCACAAAATCATTTGCAGTGCTGTGGCGGGATACGATACATGCGTGCATATGTACCTTAGTACAGGTACCTGGTACACACGACGACGGCAAACACACGCACATACACTCGTACAAGCGCAGTTGTAGTGTATTTATGTACTGGTTTACGGAATCGAACACTACAATACACCCCGAGGATTACGTGATCACCGTGAGCTTACGTATGTGTATATAACAATAATGATGGCACGCCACTGAGAAATCTAATAACTGCGCTCGTCTCCCATTATATTACGTATGCGCACACTCGCGCGCGCGTTTTTGTATTTATGTGTATGTGTACGTGTGTGAGTGTGTGCTGATGTTATAGTGTATAGGTCGACGCGCCTCCACCTTCATATTATGTATGCACCACGAAAAAGTTCATTGTTTGAACATTCGTACCAACAATGGTTTCAAATTACCCTGTTTTTTTTTTTTGTTTTTCGGTTTCCAATGTTGCGACGTGGATGCTCGTTTATATATATATATATATACATATGATGTGATAGTTGTACATACATGTATTCGATGCACACTGGTCGGGCGACAGTCAATGAATTTAAATTCGTTAATGTAAGACACGTGAGCCCGATGCGTATAATATTATCATAAACGGGACCACCGGCTCATAAACATAGACACCTTACGTACATGAAGCTAACCTAGCCATAATACTTCAGGATCGTGTATTACTGCGCGTTATCAAGGTCCGAATAATAGAATATTTAATGATAACTGCAGCGCAAACCGGCCGCGGTAATTACACAGAAATCGTGAACACCGCGGCACCCGTGTTTGTATTACACCACAGCAGAAACAGCAGCCGGTGAACGATAAGTTATTTTCACATTGGTTCACGTTCGCGCTGCAGCTGCGGCAGTAGAGCTCGGCGGCACTCGTCTAATCGAGACTCACCTGCAGTAGTATGCGACCACCGTGTTGCAAACCATAAAAACAAAGTGCACCTATCACGTAATGAGTGCGGATTGGTAAACGGTTGCGTTGCTTTTATAGACATGATCTCACTGGGTAAAAATTGCGTTCGTTTCGCAATCGGTTGACGCGTCATTATTTTTTTCTTCCCGAAGCCTTCACAATAATAGGATTGGTTATTTGTGCAGAACGACGATTTCACGTAGAACCAACTGTACGCGTGTACACGACAATACAGCATTGATAACGTTGTACGAGCGCAGTCGCTGCTGGTGTTATACCGACACTTGTTGTCTGCGATGTACATGATAATATGATGTACACGTAATAGGTACACTTCGTCTGATCACGTACGGTTTGTTTTTTTTCCGGCGCTTTCCGATTTATTGTTTTAATTGATATATTGCCAATATTGCGGTACGTTACATGCACACATGTCGTGTACACACGACTTCGTGTCTGCGTTGTATTGTAAATGCCGCACAACAGCAGCGGCGCAGGTTGACGTAATCAGTCGAAAGTACGAAAAAAAAACTCCTCGGGCGCGTAGTAGGCATGTACCGGGTATACAGCAGATGTACACATCCGTTCGACATCCGATTATATGCAGTGTACAACAATAATATAATACACACAATAATAACACACGCAGCGAAGTAAATGTCAATAGTTGCGTTATGAGCGCCTGTGTACCTATGCCAGTAGTTCTTTAAACTGTTTTGTTCACGGAGCCTATAGGGTTAGAGCGCTAAGAAGAATAGTCTTTGGAGCGTCAAAAAAAAAACAACCACGAACGCCATATTTAAACCATAACTCGTAAACAATTAGGGATTCGGTTCTTAATTTATATAATTTTAATACATACGCCGTACAGATACAAAACATTCAAATGTTCGTAAGTTTATAATTTGTTATTTATACTTCGGAGTGTATAATAGTACCCGGCTGCAGTGCTGATATTTTTTTCTCGAAGCAACCGTAGTTAAGACTCCGTTATATTATATGGGTCCATTATGCACATGACTTATTAACTTCTGTATAAGCGAGGTTATGTATTATACACAATACAACACGTGTATTTTATTACTAACAAAACAGAATTGACGAGATACGCGCGCGCGCGCGCGCGCGCGAACGTCAGAAGACGGACGATAAGTCTTATGTCGCTCTGTTCGTCGTTATACGCGTACGCATACTGTATTATGTACTTTATACATAATAATATATTATTTATCCAATTATACGGATATGTCCCGCAGCTGAAGTTATGTATAATGTATACGTGCATCGTTACTCTTTTAACTTTGTCCTCTGAATATATATTTATATATGTTACATAAACAAGTGTTCGCACGGGTGAATATTATCCGTTCTTCTCCATTATCTAAAACCGTAGCTGAATCTACAATACAATTTGTAACCAAATTTTTGTTCATTTTTTTTTTTTATTTTTTTTTGTTTTTTTTTTTTGTATTTACACTCAAACTCGATGTAATAAACATTCGTTGTACATAACATGTACATTCATAGATAATATATTAAAAATAAACTGTTTGGAAAATTGTAGAGAATTAAAAAACAAAAAAAAAAAATGACAACAAGAAAACGGTTGATGATCGGAACAAGCCTTCTGGTGGGAATCGTATAGGAAGATACGAAAAACAAATCTCATCGTGGTACAACAAATACATAATGCATCGGAAAGTTCAAAACATATTTTACCGAATACAAATTTCAATCCGAATTAGTCCGTTTTATTTGTATTTGCTGAGGGGAATAGCGGCGAGCAGAAGCTAAACGTTGTGTTCTCTGCCCTTCGAGAACACGATTTCATCACTCACGGAAAGCTATTGCGTTGTAGCGCTAACGCGTACACAGAGAGCATAACAGTCGTGGAGCGTAATAACACGACGACGCGATTCCGTACGATTATCGAGTCTCGCGGTCACGGGTCAGATGTTGCGTTTTCGGCGACCGTTTGAAACGACGACGATTTTGCGAATGCGATAATATAATTTTGCCACTGGTCGCAATCAATAAAACGTGTACGGTTCGGCGGCAGTTACGCGCGCGCGCTCGCTGTCACGATTCGGTGTATAATATACGTTTGCGGTATTACGTATTATTACAAATATATAGATACTGGTGTACACGTTATTGTGGTACAGCCGCTGCTAATACTACGCGACGACATCGTTACGCGCATTCGATTAATCTTTCTGGCGACGTGAAAACGACGAAAATGTCAACCGCGTGCGTTTCCTCGAGCGGAGCTGATTCTGATCGCACGCGGCTGCTTCCGGGTGACGGCTACGCGTCGTCCGTTATTACGCCGTGCGAACATACAACGGAAGACCGTGTTGTCCGGGTCTGGATCAATAATAAGTAATAACTCGTTATTTACATGTTACAAAACACGAGATATGTGCTACGTGTGGAACGGGCTTTAAAACACATGTTTTATACGACGTTTTTTTTTCGCCGTGCTTTCGATTAAGTTGTAGCGCATCCACGTGTCCACAGAATCGATCTGTGATTGATTGAAAACACGGAAAGGAACGGATTGTCAGAAAACGAGATTGAATAGTTGAAAAAACGAACGGGTACAGCTGTCACATAAAATTCGATGGACCCGTTGTTGTGTGTATACAAGTAGACGACCGTATGTAGAGCGATTATTTGGACGCGGTGCGGGATGTGGGAGGAATTGAAAATGAAGTAATGACAACAAATACAACTTCCATTACGTATTGTTGTACATAACATGCGCGATGTTATTACCATAACGTCCATAACACATGTGTACGTCGTGTACCATATTTACTGTTATAGTCGTCGCCGCCTTCGCATATACCCCTTGTACAAATACATGTACATTAGACGCATGACGACTAAGGGAAAGAACAAAAAAAAAAAAGGACGCACGTCTTTTTGACTTCGGTACGCGGTACATGTATATTATATGTTGTTGTTGTTGTTGTTGTACAAACGCATTGTATAATATATCGTGCAGTGCATCGTGTGTACCGACGACTAGCCGTGGCTGAAAACCGCAGCGTTGCTCGACGCGATCATAA
This sequence comes from Sipha maydis, assembly GCA_034509805.1. Taxonomy (NCBI): domain Eukaryota; kingdom Metazoa; phylum Arthropoda; class Insecta; order Hemiptera; family Aphididae; genus Sipha; species Sipha maydis. The sequence goes on from JASXSY010001690.1 coordinate 142,567, forward strand.
TACGAGTAGACACCGATGCTGTATAGAACAATTGACCCGGTACACGTCTGTCCGCTCTTACGATTACCCGTTGCCGTCGCTGTCGCGCGCAAAACCTAACGGACCGCGTTGATTGTGTCACGTACGTACGTGAGCCGAAGACGACGGCGACGACAACGGTGAACCCACTCGCCGCTAGAGGACACGGTCCGCGGCGATGAGAGAGAAAAAATTATAATTGTTGAAAATTGTATAAAAACGATTTTCGTATCCTCCCCTCCGGTAATTATTGTTATTACAGTAACAGTATTCGATACGAAAATTGCAGCGAGAAAAGCAAAGGAAAAAATAATAATCGGAATATCACAACGCAATACATTTTTCGTTTTTACCAATGGAAAATGATAATAACAATATCGACATTATTGCTGTCGTCATGTATAATACATATATATACGTATTATGTATAGGTAAAACGCGGTTTGCACACGCGGAACCGGAGATGACGAAGGGCGCAGGATTTGAGCTTCGTTGCGTGTACCGCCAAGACGGATATCCGGTGGGTACGACGGATTTACTATATTTTGATGTTTTGTATGAATAATAGGTACATTATGTTTTACACGCAAACGACCGATGACGATTTCGACTTAAAACTTCGCGTGTGTATTGTTCGCAATATTAGAGTGGGCAAGCATATCCGCGGTTCTAAGCTGGACTGCATTTGAGATTTTTGTCGTCTGAAACAAATTAAATCTTTCATCTCTCCGAAAACTCTGATTGATTGATAGAGAAATTTAATCCCACGGGACTATGTTGTAACAGTTGTACCCCTTTAAATGTAGTCCTGACTCCGAAGCAAACTCGATGTTCATTAAATTACATAACCATGGTAACGGAGAGTTATGACAAATGTTATACTGTATTGTAATGAAAACGCGTCAGAATTTTATGTTATACCTTGTATAATGGAAGAACGGATGCATATAATATGCGTATACGTAGAGACGCTAACGCAGTTTACTGGCGCCGCAATTAAAATATTCGCGTACAAGGCGTTGTCTTTAAACACGATTTTCACGCTATCATTTTACACCGATAAATTAGCAAGAAACTATACTACATTTATATGTACGTAAAACGCGGAATCGAGGTCGAATTGTCGTGTGGTCCCTAAAGATAGATATAATCGTATATTAGAAAGAGAGAAAGAGAGAGAGGTCAACGCCGATGTATATGTTAGTACTTGTAGTAGTATAGTAGTCGTAGCATGTATTATATAGTAGTTAGTATGTATAGTGTAGTAGTTATAGGATAGGCTCGTTATGCCCATGGTCAAAGAAGTCAACTGGCAAAATGTGTACATATATTATAATAAATATGCGTTGCGGCGTTACGTAGATTCGCGCGCGGACTTAACAATATTTTAGAAAGTACCCGCAGTGCTTGGTTGCGCGCTGCGTTGTTATGTATAATACATACTATTAAAATGTATAATACATACGTGTTAATAGCTTGGTGTACTTCGTGTACGTGGATTATCATATATTACGTTTGGATTTCATCGATATTTAAACGGGAGTTTATCGATTCCGCCGAACATTTGTATATATTGATTGCGCCGAATATTTTTATATATCGATTCCGCCGAAGACTTATATATGTATATAAGAATATAACATATATATTATAATATTAAAACATTTTCAGATTTTGTAAATACATAATATTGTTTCCATCAGATGTCCATTTTCGGCGATCCCGACAAATTGTATTATTTGCTCAGCTGTGAACTTTTATTGATTATTTTAATGTAAGATTGGTATAATATTACAAGTTGTATTAAATACATAAGGTCATTAGGTTTTTATGTTCTGGTTTTTCGTGTTCAATACAACAAATTATTAATACCATAGATTTATTGATCATAATCATACTTTAGTAATGTCTATAATATTATAGTCATGTAATCGTTTGTGCGTTTTATTTGAGGACTTGTGGTGCCTATAGGTTAGGGATATTCGGATTTCCGACAATTTATTTTATTTTTAATTCCATACACGTAATGTAGTTTTTCTCACAATTTTCTGAGGACTGAATACATTTTGTTTGTATACATACACAACGATTACTCCTCTCCCTTCCTTTCATCGCAACCAAACTACAACCACCATCATCACCCCTAACGGTGATCGACGTTTTACTTGTTCACCGCACAACGTTTTTGATGGATTACAACAAATTAATTTACATAAAATGCTTCACAAATGAGTTATGTGTTATATTGCAATATGTATAGGTATATGGGAAACGTGGAGATATTTACACAGATATTATATTGTATTATATGCGTACAGACACCGAATGGTCATCGATATACGCACACGGACTATTCGCGCATACTAATTATGATATTTAAACATAGATAACGTAAGTTGTTTTTTCTTTAATATATCTTAAAGTAAAACACAAACAGGTTTGGTAAAATGTGCAAATAGTAATGTATATGTATATACATTCCATTAAAGCCGCCACCACCGTCGTTGTTTGCAACTA